>CABHPQ010165349.1:0-15177 GCA_902168405.1 Peromyscus aztecus | reverse complement strand
TAGGTGAGTTAAATTAATCATTTAGTGTGTGAGGGGTAATGGTGCCTAGTAGGCTTCTTTAGACTTCAAACGTCGGTTTTAAAGCTGAAAAAAATATGTATTTGTAAAGATGCTGAATGTAAACTGTAGTCAATAATATTATGAGGGTCCTGGTTTTACAGTCGCTGAGAAAGTGAGAGACACGTACTGTGGAAAGAAGGGTCCTGCTTTGTCTTGCAAAGCAAAAGGTAGTCCGGTGCTCTTTATCAACCATTTTGTCTGATGTGCAACTCAAGGTAATCAAATGAATATATTATTTGAGAGAAGTTGAAAACTTAACATTAAAATGAATCATAAGAAGAAAGCTGCCCAACTCCTTAAGTCCTGAAAATTGTCATTCTTTAAGACCATTAGCAAAGGAAAAGGGAGGGGTGCTGGTATTTTTATTCTGTTCTTAGACTGATTGAAATCTAGACTCTCATATTCTCTCTTTTTTAAAATATCCTTTTGCCACACCTGCTAGAAGAATTCTCCAGAAAGAGAATAAATGTTTTTTCCAAATGTGAGAGAGAAATGCATATTTAAGAAGGATTTATTGTGAGAATTGGCTCCCAGGATTAACTACCAAGTTTCCACTACAAAAGGTTCTCTAGAAAGTATAGTTGGAGTGACTCCCACTGCTTAAACAGCCGAGTGCAGAATAAGTGGTTCTTTGATCAATGATGGCGTACCTATGCAACATAAGTACATGTACATGCTATAGGACTGCCTTGCTTTGTAACCTCATACCTTAGTTTGAGGTTAGTTTGTGGGAATATGCTGTACAGTGTCTTCAGAAATCACCTGAAGATGTGTCCCTTGGAATGAGTCCATCATTAAGTGTCTGACCGCATTAGGATTGTATTGATGAGAAGCCTTTGGAAACTCAACTAGGGAGTTAAAATTATGTCAGGGTTGGGTACTGGAAGCATGGGTGCCATCTCCTAAGATTTGACTTACAGAGATATGTGACCGCCTCTTCCGGTGACCTGACACACACCAGACTACTAGGCCTACATAGAGCATCCACCAGTGACCCAGCCACCAATGATCATCCTCTGAAGATAAAACCTGGTTTACACATGACACAAAAGGCCCATTTTCAGCTGATAGAAATCAGCCAGATGTGTTTTAACCTGTAATTATAAGCTTCTTTGTATTAACTGGAATCTTTAGTACTTGTCCTATCCTAACTTTTCTTTCTCATCAAGCAAATAGGGATTTATTTCACATATCTTTGAAATGCTACTGTCATGAGTTTCTGTCAATTTGATACAAACCCAGATATTCATAGGAAGAAGGAATCTTAATTGAGGATCTTCCTCCCACAGATTGTGGGCATGGCTGTGGAGTATTTTCTTGATGGCTGATTGCTGTGGGAGGGCCCAGCCTACTGTGGACAGGTGGGCCTGGGCTGTTGAGGAGACATAACTGAGGATGTCCAGGGAAACAAGCCAGCAAACAGCATTCCCTCATAGCATCTGCTTCAGTTCTTGCCTCCAGGTTCCTACTTTGAGCTCCTGCCCTGGCTTCCCTCCATGATGGGCTGTAACCTGGAAGCCAAATAAGCCCTTTCTCCCCCGAGTTAGTTTTGGTCATGGCATTTTAGTACAGCAAGGGAAAGCAAACTGGAACACGCACTTTGATTATTTGCTGATACATAGTTTAGGAACAATACTGATTAATAATCAGATGAGAAGGATCAATTCCAGTAAGAGATATGTGCAGGAGAAGTTGAAAATTTTTAAATTTTTAAAAGAGACGTAAGTGTCGTGAATAATTAAAGCCCAGTCATTTGAAAGCTTCCTGCCTTCCTTTTCCACTCAGAAACTTCTAGCATCAGAGAGCTGGGATGTAAGTTTTGGCCACATCCTGTGTTATTGTATGTGATCTTAATTAAGTCATTTTAGGCTTGCTGCATTTCGTTTTCCTTATCTACAAAACTGAAATTAAAAAGACCTCATTTTACAGCCAAAAAGCAAAGACAAATGGCAGCCCATTCCATACTGCTCGTCTTTCAGGGAGATGAACCGTGAATATAAGCTAAGGTGTATTTCATTTCAGAAAAATTACAAACGTGGCATTTAAATATTTTTTATGGAAAATCAAACAAGACTGTTTTTAAAGAAAAGTTGTGACAGTCAAAACGCATACACAGCAACAAACACACGGAAGACCACAGAGCAAATCAAGAGAGACTGACTTTGGATACTCTAATATTAAAAACATTTTATCCTTTCTTGTCATTTTCTTTGGTTGTCGTGCTCTATCTTACATGGGGTGTGTGTGACAGTTTAGGCTTTTGACCAGGTTAAAAATGAGCTCAACCTGTGGTGGTATTGTGTTCCCCAAA
This sequence comes from Peromyscus aztecus, assembly GCA_902168405.1. Lineage (NCBI taxonomy): Eukaryota > Metazoa > Chordata > Mammalia > Rodentia > Cricetidae > Peromyscus > Peromyscus aztecus. The sequence continues at coordinate 12,806 of CABHPQ010165349.1, read as the reverse complement.
GTATTGTGCACCCTAATAAACTTATCTGGGGTCAAAGAACAGAATAGCCACTAGATACAGAGGCCAGAAAATGGTGGCACTCACACCTTTAATCCTAGCATTCCAGAGGCAGCAATCCCTCTGAATCTCTGTGAGATCAAGGCCACATTGGAAACAGCCAAGCATGGTGACTCATGCCTTTAACCCCAGAAAGCGAGCCTTTAATCCCAGGGGGTGATGGCAGAAAGCAGAAAGGTATATAAGGCGTGAAAACCAGAAACTAGAAACTTTTAGCTGGTTAAGCTTTTAGGCTTTTGGGCAGCAGTTCAGCTGAGACCCATTCTGGATGAGGACTCAGAGGCTTCCAGTCTGAGGAAACAGAATCAGCTGAGGAAATGGCGAGGTGAGGTGGCTGTGGCTTGTTCTGCTTCTGCTGTGGGAATGTTCTGTATGGCAAATGTGTTGCCAATAAAACACTGATTGGCCTGTGGCTAGGCAGGAAGTGTAGGCGGGACTAACAGAGAGAATAAAAGAACAGAAAGGCAGAGGGAGTGACGGACTGCCAGCCAGCCGCCAGGACAAGCAGCATGTGAAGATGCCGGGAAGCCACGAGCCATGTGGCAAGGTATAGATTTATAGAAATGGATTGATATAAGCTATAAGGACAGTTAGCAAGAAGCCTGCCACGGCCATACAGTTTGTAAGCAACATAAGTCTCTGTGTTTACTTGGTTGGGTCTGAGCGGCTGTGGGACTGGCAGGTGAAAGAGATTTATCCTGACCGTGGGCCAGGCAGGAAAACTTAAGCCACACTGCTTCTCTGATCTTCCAGCGTTCATCCCAATGCCCAGCCCGGATTTGTTTTTATTAATAAGACCTGTTAAGATTCATGCTACACTCAACCAGAAATGAGTACTAAATCCACTTCTTGTAAAAAAAAAAAAAAACAAAATAACAACAACAACAACAAAACCCAGTCACATCCTCATTAGAATACCTCGATATGCTATTCTGTGCTTGCCTACCTCTGATTAAATTCTAGAAGTAAGAGTCTAGAGGGCTGAGGTGGGAGGAAATGACCATACCCTTTCTTCAGAGTTAGGTGCTTGGACAAGGTACATCACCATCAGCTGGGAACTTTAAAAAATGCTCATTCCCAGGATCTACCCCAGTCTTACTGAATTTGCAGTTGTGATTTTAGCAAATTCCTAGGATGCCAGTCTGTGCAAAGAAGTCTGAAAAGCAAAAAGCAATCATGATTTCCAACTATGGCAGCTTTGTGGAATAATTTGAGAAGCCTTTAAAGCTTGCTGATGCACACACACACACACACACACACACACACACACACACACACACACTGTCTTTCCAGTTCTTTATGTGAGGAGGGAAAGCAACTTAAGTTAATACATAGACATTAGTGTGCATAGGAATTGCCTAGACATTTGTATTTTTCAAAGAAGACACATCACAATAAGATGAAGGCAAAGATTTCCCAGAGGAGGGGATAATTTTTCAATGAGGGAGAATTTGGTATGACCAATGAACTCAAAGGCTATCTGGAGGGGTATCTCACAGAAGAGTGTGAGGGAGAACTTGGCAAGACTGAGACACTGATAGGATACATGTAGGGCTAAGTTATAAAGGATGTGTATGAGGATGTGTATGAAGATGTGAGATGGGGACAATGGGGAAGTGTTGAATGTTGGCATTGGCTGGTGAGTGAGCATCAGCTGTACCATGTAGTCTATGTTAAAGTATTTGGGACTCTTGTCTGCTGCAATGGGAAATCAGAGAATGCTAAGTTTTATAGGATACATGTACATGATCTTGGTTGCTGAGGGATCACTGTGTATTTTGTTACAAAAGAAGAATAGCTGAGGGCAGGAACTAAGCCTCCCACAGTTATCTGGATGAGGATTATGGTTGCCTAGTTATAAGGTTACAATATTCGAGGTGCATCAAGTTGAGTATGTTTGTGGAATGTTTGGTAGAATTCATTAGATATAGTGCTCAGATGAACAGGTGGTTAAAAAAAAAAGAAGTGAAGGAAACTTCATGCAAACTTTTGGCTTGGAAAACTGGATGACAGGGTAAGCCATCCACCAAGCCAGGTTACTGAAGGAAGAGCTAATTAATAGGTGGGGGAGATTATAGGCAGGAATTCACCTTGAGGCCATTTAAATTTGAGGTACTTGTAATTGGTTTGTATAGTAGAGTTCAAGGAAGCTGGGACTGAATATAAAGTCATTAGCCCATGTAAATATGGTTGAGATTCCCAGGAAGGAGATAGAGAAGAGAGCCCAAAATGGCATTGTATAAAGCAACATATTCGGAAATGAGAAGGAAAAAAAAGCTCTTTCAAAAGAGACTGAGAATTGGGTAATCAAAAAGGTTGAAACACAGCCATCGAGATGAGAGGTCACCCAAGCAAGTGAAAAAGCAGATGTCAAAGTTAGAGTGGCCATTGGGACTGAACACAGCTGAAAGTCAGAGTAAGACACTACTAAAGCAGAGAGAGCAAGGTCGGGGCTTCTGGTGGAAGATGGAGAAATGATGATCTCTACAGACAAGAAAAAGATCATGGGGGAATACAGTCAGCAGTCCCCTTAGACAGAGGGTCCTCCTCTTCTTCTGCTCTTCCTCTATTACTGGGCATGAGTCAATGATGGTTCAAATGACTGCACTCGTGGAGTGGAAACCGAGTAGTCACTACTTTGCAGTTTTGTACATGAAGAGGACAAATCTACTCCCAGGAGTGAGCTGTAGTGAATGTAAAACGAGTAGAACCCTGGAAAAGGCCAACAATCACATCAAGGTGCTGTGAAAACACACTAATGTATAGTAAAGGTGATATAGTCAGGCATGTTCAGAAAATCAAGAAATTCTTAGCCGAATCGTAGCAGTTGTTCACACATCCCTGATGCCATCTGCAAATACAGGTGTGGAGCAGCAGACTTCGAGGAGGGTGCCAAAGCCTTTAATAAGCAGAAATGCCTGTCTGGGGAGTCCGGGGATGACAGGTAAAGTAGGTGATGCTGGAGTGACTGAATGGCGGGAGCCTCAATAAGTGCTGTGGAGAGTGCTGATGTGGATTTGGCACAGTGATAATAGAAGGCTAGTTTGGCCTGTTGATGCTGAGTACTGTTGCACAGAGAGAGCACAGGAGAGAGATCTCCAAGAAAGCATAGGAGAGAGAGCTCCAAGGAAAGCCATTTTGCTTTTGCCAGAGAGCTAGAAAGAGCCTTCTGGGAGCAGGCTTAGGACTTTATACCCTCACACTTCCTTGGAGAATCTGACTTCAGAATTGCTTTTCTGATTGTATTTTCTGTCACAAGCCAAATCCTTCTTCCATCTAGTGGTGGGTTTGTGGGAACCCCCTTTCTGAAGGGAGAGAAGCATTGCTGATTAAGGTATGAGAAACAGGACATGCCACATGATCTATCTGTTCATACAGATTAGGGGTTTGGTTCATGTGCTGCCATAGGTGATTATATTACTCACAAGCATAAACAGCATGTCCAGGGAGGATGCTGGCAGGCCTCCCACCTGGCATATTGTTTTGGGACTCTGTGATAACAGAATTATTAACAATTCATTGAAATTTATCTTTCTATACTCTAGATAGAAGCTCAAAATTAATCAGAAAGTTATTCAAGTATTTGTTTAAACATTTCTCAGAGGTATGATCATTCTTCAGAATTTAAAAAACAAACAACTGTTGTATATCAGAAGTCAGGTTGCCCCATCCACCCCACTCCCCCAATTCCTCAACCCAGGAGCCTGATTACAGTATCTTAGCTGTGACGGTAATGAAGGGGTGAGAGTCACTGTGCTGGCTAGACGATCAGGAAGCCCAGCTGAAATGAACTATCAGGTAACCCCTAGCAAACACCATCAGTTCCTCCTTCTTTGTGACTGAATAAAACCCCATTGTGTTTCTCTATCCAGTCATCTGTTGCTGGAAACCTAGTCTGATGCTGTATCGGCTACTGTGAATGGCGCTGAAGCAAACGTGGGTGTGCAGGCATCCATGCCGAGTGCTAATTGAGATTCCCCAGGATGCATTTCCAGGGCTGGCATAGTTGTAGTCGGTGGTACTTCTGTTTTTAGTGTTGTGAGGAACATCCATGATGATTGCTGTTGTGTCTGTGCTGATTTACATCCCTGCCAGCATGGATAAGAATTCTCTTTCTCCTGCATCTTCACCAGCATCTGTTGTCATTGATTTTCTAAATAATAGCCACCCTGAGGGGTGGAGATGGAATCTCAAAGTCATTTTGAGTGGGAGCTCCTGGATGCCAGTGAGATAAGCATTTTATATGTTCATTGGCTATTGGTGCTTTACTTTGTGAGAACTGTCTGATTCTTTCCTATGTCTATTGTTTATTAGATTGTTTCATTTTGTTATTGTTTGGTTGAATTCTTTATATTTTAAGGTATCAATCTCTGTCAGATGTGTACTTGGCGAAGGTTTTTCCCCCATGCTATAAAGTATCTCCACTCACTCATTTTCTTTGTTTGACAGACACTTTCTTGATTTCACACAATCCCCTTTGTAACTCCTTGGAATTATTTCTTGACCTGCTAACGTTCTTTCTAGAAAGCTGTTGTCTGTGCCTTATCCTATAGTATTTTCCTCTAACAGCTTCAGAATTGCCCATCTTACATGAAGGTCTTTGACCCACTGTGAGCTAACTTGCGCAGTGTGAGAGACAGGGTGTGTGTAGATGGTCTCATTCTTTTACGTGTGGATGTCCAGTGTTCCTAGAACTATTTGTGGAAGTGCCTTTTTTTCCCAGTGTGTTTTTTGGCACCTTTGTCAACAACCAGGTGACTGCAGCTGTGCAGGTTTGTTTCCAGGTGGTCTGTTCCATTCCATTAGTCTGTATGTCTGTCCCTCTGCTAGCACTACAATGAAGTTCGGTTTTGGTGACACTGTAAAACCTGTGGCGTTGTTCCTTTTGCTCAGGATTGCTTTGGCTGTTCAAATTTTGGGTTTTTTTGTTTTGTTTTGTTTTGTTTTTCAGTTTCTGTGATGAATACCATTAATTTTTATGGGGGTTATGTTGAATCTGTAAATCTGTAACTCTTTTGGCAATATAGCCATCTTCACAAGTTAATTCTGCTAACCCATGAGAATAGAATAGTAACCACAGAGCAACCACAAGTAATGGATAGCCCGGTAGTAGTCAACTGAAGTCAATCATTCCATTTAACTCCAAAATTTTGAAGGAAAAAAAGAACAATGTGAGCACAGCCCATACCAAGACTCTCATTTCGAAGGGCCAGCCCTCAAAGACTAAGAAAGCATAGTGAGACTAGCAATTGGTTTTAGGGCAATAAAGAAAAATAGAAGAGACAAAAGTAAATAAGGAGGGGAACGGTAAAGAAAGGAAGAAGTGGGGCAGCTCCAACTGAAGGCAGAATAAGAAAAGAAGGAGGAAGAAACACACCAGACAACCTAAAGCAATCCTTGCACCCAGTAGGCTGAGGCAGAGAGACCGCAAACCCAAGCCCGTCTGTACCCCATGGGAGAGCCTATCTCAAGAAGAGAAAGCAAAAAGGAAGAGAAAACAGTGCAGGACAAAGTTGGTCTACAAAATTAGGTGTTAAATAAATGAACTATAAGAGTGAAAGAAAGAGAAAAGGAGAAAGAGACTAAAATTTTATATCACACATATACATATATATGGGGAAGGAAAAAAGTAAGATAGAAATAAAAATTTTTAATTAAAAGTAAAAATAGCCAAAAGTAAAACAGATAAAAAGAAGATGAAGAGGATTGATGTCCTTTCCCTTAGAGGTGTCACTCACCAGGGTAGGGGTGCAGAACCTGATATACACATGCTTTCCCTGGTCTGGGAGGGGATGCAATCTTTCTGGCTACTCTAGGGGTCCAGAATCCATCTCTGTGCCATCTTACTTTTCCTCCCCTGGCTAGCTAGATGTGTGTCTTCCACTGAGAGAAGAACCTTTGCAGTGCTTTGCTGCCTCTGTTGATCTTTGTGGTGCTGGTCCTACAGCAGAGTGTGTGTGCCATGGGCTGGTCAGAGAAGATTATATCCCTTGGTGCCTTTCATTCCCAAGGTCCCATGTGCAACTGTCAGCAAACTCCTCTCTTGGGTGTCTCACTCCTTGGTACCTTTAAGCACTAAGCACTTTGTCCCCCTTCCAAGGAGCTAGTGAGTCTTACTCCTCAGACAAGATTTCCACTCCATAGAATATTGCACAGCTCTGATTCCAAAAATTTCCCTCTAGCTAAGCAAAAGGAATTCTTACAGAACTCTTAAATTGCCAAAAAACTTATAATCAGATTGATGATCAAGTCATTACTTACAAACATTTCCCTCAAGACCTGTTAAGTTCTTTGACTTAATTTTCTGGTATAATGAATTTATTTAGATGAAATTTGGATGCTTTTGATACCTTTGTTATTCTGAAGCTAAATGAACTCATTATTCCCAAAACATATGTACAGAGCAATTAACAATTCTGTTAACTGAAATCCAAGAATCAAAATACCAGCAATATATGACACTGAGAAATTAATTTTAGTCATATTTCATTGACTCTAATAATGTAATATATACATAGTCATGAACACAGCTGTGAATTTTGGGAAACAGTGTACAGAATATTCTGAAACAAGACTCTGATAATGTGTTGAAAAGAAATGACACACGCTAAATCTTGAAAGTCAGCTTAATAAACACATCCATTTTCAAAGTAACTGTTGTGAGACCCTGTATACTACACAGCAATGAGAGTAGTAACACAAAGACATCTAAAAGAAGTGGGGAGATTTGGAAAGCTGACGTTGTGGCAGTATTCCATATGGGACCTAAGGGCAGGCTCAGCCTCGTCCCAGCCTGGCACTCACTGGGACCAAGGTCAGTAACTTGGTGCCTCCACATCCAGTCAGCCCCGGGCTGCTGATCTGCCTTTGACCCCTGCTCCCATCTTTGGGTTCCAGCCTAGTCCCTTGAGCATTTCACTCCTGGCTCATCCCCCAGTTCTGACCAGCAAGTTTCTGCTGCTTTTCTGTCCTGAGCCACTGAGTCTGGACTCCTCACCTAGTTTCAACCAGCCTAGTTTTCCCTCTTCAGCACTAATTTGCCCTGCCCTATAATTCTCAAAGTTGTTTCTGCTCCCTTTTGACTAAGCCCCTGAGTTCTGATTTGGGATACCCTTATGTAGCTAAGCATGGCAGCTTTCACCAGCCACAGAGCTCTCTCCCTGTCTGCCTCCCTCATAAAATGTCAGTTCACATTCCTTGTTCACATACATAAATATCTCTCTAGTTTCTGGGAGCACATTGCAAGCAAGTAACCTTAAGTGACATATGAAGTAGGAATGTTCATGTCACTTGAGCACTGGGTAAAGTTAGAGAATTACAAAAGAACCCTTCATAGCTAGATGACAGTGTATTGGAGGAGTTCACTTCACATGCAATATAAAGGAAATAGTCTTATTTAGGATGGAAGTCTACAGTTCTCTGAGCTTGGAGATTGCATCTGTGTACCCACTAAGGTTTACTCAGTGCCAAATAGTATTGGGTCAATGGTGGTACTCAAAAATGTTGCTGAAATAAAATGAAAAGTTTCAGAGTTTGTCCATTATTCTTGAGGACAAAACCTTTTGGAAAAAGCAAATCATGTAGCATAATCCTCTGGGTCTTCCATAATAGAAAAGGACTATTTACTTTACTAAAAATATGAATGTGTGGCACTAAACAGTCTTATATCACCCCAGTTCTTGGCTTATTAATAGATACTCAGTTTAATAGTGCTCACTAGGGAAGAGCTGTTTTACCATTTGACAGCATTCCAGAAGCATCCTGACCTGGCTTGACCTCTTTTTGTGCCACTCCCTAGCAAAAAACTTACACAAGGGCAGACTGCTTTGAGCTCCTCTCAGTAATTGCATATCATTGAAGTCTGTTGGTCATCTTTGACCAACACATGATTCAAAATTACCTGTTTAGACAGGAGGAGCATGGGTGGGTCTAGGAGCTTGGGATCTACCCCAAGTGTTACCAAGGGAACGGTGCAGTCTTTGCATGACCTTTCACAGCTTTAGTTTTTAAAAAGGAACATTATTATTCATTAGCATTATAAGCAACAGCAAACTTGGTAACTTATCTTAAGTGATATATTATTTAAATCACAGTATTATCCCTAATAGCTTTTTGCCAGCAGTCTTTCAGCATTCAAAATGCAAATTACACCTGAAAAAAGAAAAAAAAACTCCTATTTTTAGACTCATGGCACTTTAACTGTTACACCTTTACACTGCTATCCTTTATTATCAGCATATGTTTTGGTTGTGAGTTTTGCAGGAATCCCTAGAGGGGAATTACTGTTGACCCTCTCTTGGCTGAGAGCCATTCATTGAAATGGACTATGAGATAAGCCTGAAGAATTTCACTTCCTTGGGGACAACCAACTGCAGATTACCATTGTAGGACCATTAAAATGGAAGATTCTGAAATCCAGGGCCAAGTGAGGTGAAAAATTACATCTAACTGTGTGCATATTAGGAGAAATTAAACTCACTTGAGTGCCTAGGAAGACAATGCTTGCTAGGCAACATAGTTTGGATTTTCTTCCTCCCTTGATAAGGCTGTTGAGATTCTCTAGTGTTATCTGGAATTAACAGCGGAATGGTGGCATACGGAAAACACTAGCTTCATAAACCAAGAGTCCATCTCAATTCATCTTAGTGGCCTTGGCCACATAACCCTTCTGTGCAGGACTACTTTTCAATTAGAGTAATGTCCGCTATCTGAATACAGACTGTGGGTCCTGGATGAGTCTCATCCACTTTCCCATTTACCAGTGGTGTGACCTGGCATACAACTAATTTATCCAGAATGATTATACCTCAAAACGACAACAAAATATATTTACCATAAAAATTTAAATGAAAACAAACTTCAAAGTATTTACAAAGGTGCTTAGCATGAAATTAAATGCTTAGTGAATGTGGGCTTCTGTTGTTATTATTAGGCTGATTACATTTAAATGTCTTTGAAGTCCCTCTAATTTCTCTTCTGTTGTAAGTCTGACAGTGAATCGAATCCAGGTTCACTGTGAGTAAGCTTGTGTCTGTGTGTATGTTCATGTGAGCATGTGTATGTGTTCATATCCATATTGATATAATTAGTCTTTGTTTTCAACTTCACTGTGTTTCGAATCACCAGGGAGGTTGAGGCACACCTCTGGGGATATGTCGGAAGGTACTTCCAGTGAGGAGTAACTGAATCAGAAGATCTGACTAGAATGTGGACTGCTCCATCACATGGGCTAGGTTCCCAGACAAAATAAAGGTGGAAAAAGAAGAAAGCTAGAGTGTGCATGCCCTTCTCTTGGATTCTGTTCCACCATGGTACCAACTGGGCTGCTCTGCCATGCTTTCTCCACCATACCAGCCTAAGCCTTTCGAAACTGAGTCAAAATAAATCCTATCCCCTTAGTCATTTCTGTCAGCTACTTTGGTCACAGCAATGAAAAGGTGACTAATAAGCAGCCTACACACTGGGGGTGAATTAGCCAGTGTCTTCAGACAAGTTCTAACTTGCGACCACTTGATTTCCTTGTCTTTTCTCTTTTCTTTATGGTGATGTAAAAGGAATAAGCATTCTTTGGAAATTATACTTTGAATTTTGGTCTATTCTCAGGTTAGTGATAGTCTGAATGACACTTTCCCAAAATGCTGGCCATCAACAGTGAACTTTCCAGTCAGCCATATGATTGTGGCTCTGACACTCTTAAGTCTGAGGGTTACTCAGCTATAATGCCATGTAGCCTGAGTGTATTAAATGTGTTTGCTACTTAATTGTATTTTTCATGTCTGATGAGTTTATCAGGATGTACTCCTATTGTAAGTTGGGAGCATCTGTATGTGAAATACAGTTATGGACTAATTACTCTTCAAGCTAGGAGACCAAAAATAGATCTCCTTATTGAGAGCACAGATGTACTGAGTAATTCTGCTGTGTACAAAGGCTTTCCACAGATCTTCTATGGAGTTTGAAGAGTTGTGTGGATATGGTTGGTCTTTCCTTCTCAGAGTCTTGTGCATCCCAGGCTGTCCTTGAACTTGCTGTACAGCTAAGGGTGAACTTGAACTTCTGGTCCTCATGCTTTGCCTGTGTGTTCTGAGATTACAGGCATGGGCCAGCACACTGGTGCTGAGGATTGAACCAAGGCTTTGGGCATGCTGGATAAGCACTATACCCACAAAAATCCACACCATCTCTAGCCCCGGTGATGACTTTTCTCAGTGCTGACCAATTAAGTAACTGTAAGTCTTTGCATTAGATTGCTTGGGCTGGAGCATAAATGGTGGTTCAGAGGAGTGTTTGAATTAAGTGATAAACCAGTGTACAGATTAATTCAGTCCCACCACACCCCATCTTTCTTCAGCTAACACAACAGGAGAGCAATTTGGAGCAGGGATTTTCTTCATTAAAAATGAAGAGTGGATTGTGAAGGAATCCAGAATGTTTGCAATATAAAAGCTGTTTGGTTTTTATTAGCATTAGGGTCATTTTCTTTTCAGGAATGGTCCCCCAGATTCTAGTTTGCATATTGCTGCCTTCTGAATGGTGATCACTTTGCTTTTCCCTGTGTTCTCCATGTTCTTTCTAAATGTTACAGCTATGCCTCCACATTAGTTGAGGGCTAAGGGCGGGGGGGGGGGGGGGCAGAAAAGGAGGAAAGAAGTTACCTTCAGAATTGTTGTCAAAGGAGAAGTTTTTTAATTCGCTGAAGTTGCCTGATAAGTAATATCAGGCTTAGTGTCTGTTAATATAGCCCATATTTATAACAAAGGTCTAGTCATAAATGAGTGGCCTAAGGTCTTTACAGGAAGCATCTGCTGCTGGTGCCCTAACATTTCTCTGACCTCATTTGGATACTTTTAGAGTATTCAGTTATTTTAAGATACTAAAGTTAGAATGTTGTTTGGAACCCGGCATCAGAAAGCTTAGAGCAGTTTGGAAAGATCAGGCTGAACACATTTTTGCTCCTGTGTAATTTCTTACACCCTTCTTCAGTGCAGAACAAGAATAGTCAGTGGAGAAGTTTTGCCAAAGACTAGGGAGGGGTGTCTGTTTGGTGCATGTGTTATAAACAGATACCTGATCTATTTAATCTAATCCACAGAAATTTTTTATTTGTTTATTTATTTTTATATTATGTGCATTGGTGTTTGCTTGCATGTATGTCTGTATGAGGGTACTGAATCCACTGGAACTGGAGTTACAGACAGCTGTGAGTTGCCATGTAGGTGATGGGAATTGAACCCAGGTCCTCTGGAAGAGCAGTCAGTTCTCTTAACCGCTGAATCATCTCTCCAGCCCTGACAGAATTTTTTTTTTAAATGGAATAGTAGTTGAGGAATAAATATTGTGTATTCTAATATTTGTTTTTGTTTTGCCCATTTTGTTGATTTTCATAGATGTTTCAAAAAAAAAAATCCAAATAGCCTCACTATTTGTTAATCCTGTGTTTGATAATTTGCCTTGGCACTGAAATTTACTTTTAATCCTAAAACCAACAGCCCGGGCTCTTTTGCAGAGATTCCTAGACATGTGGAAAAGAGAAGAGTGTTTGACTGTCCATTCACACCTGCACTCATTGAGCCAAACAAGAAGGCTGTGACCAAGGGTAATTTGTGCAGGTTGTTAGTGCCATGCCTGAGATCGATGGTATATACTCAGTGAGGTCCTTCAACAGAAACACACAACAAGTTTAGCTTTGGGTCAGTGATTACCAGAGGCCCAGCTGACTATTTTCTCTAAGGCTTATGATTCACTGTATGCAAATTCTTATTGGCTTTATACATCAGAAAGGCCATCAATAACAAGAATCACCCATATTTGCTTTGAAATGACCAAGAATTTATTCTTTATTCTTTTGAGAAGCATCGATGACCTGCTAAGGAGGAATCAAGTTTAAAAATGAAGTCAATGAGAAAGTACTGCAGTTGCGTACTTTGTTCTTTTACTGCTATGACAAGCTGATTTCAGGTTTCCTTTGTGTCCCTGACGCTTGTCCCAGGAGCATGTGAAGAATGTGGAGGTTGCTTTTAAAGTCCATGTAGATACAGGACCAGAAAACTGGCATCTGGGAAACATTCTTATATAAACATTAAAATAGTTGTTATTTGTGGTGCCCCAAATCCTATTTTTAATTAGCACACTATCAGTATTGTTGGAAAGAAGGGAACAGATAGGAAAGAGGAGATCATGTGACATGGCATTCAAAGACAGACTGATGATTGCCCCTGGCTTTTATGTGATATTGGAGTTACAGCCCTGATCTTTGCACTCTCTAGACAAGTGCTTGGCCGTTGAGCTGCATCCCTGCTTGGGGCTCAGAACAAGGAGAGACGATGGAGGACAGGAAAAAGGCATTTTTCTTGCCATACATCCTGAACACCCAGGGGAAACTGCATCATAGGTAGGGTCTGGGCAGGAAAGGATGGAGGCTGAAGTCAGTGGAGTAAGTGTGTGAAGCCTGTAGGAGAGGCCTTGGGCGTGACACACAGGTAAGGTTCCTAGGGCTCAGCAGAAGTTACCACTTAATACTGTTGCCGTATGAGTGAGTGGTTTTGCACTTGCAGAGGAAACATCTCTGAAGTGAGAATTACAAGACATCTTTAGTTTCTGATAGTCAGTCTTCTGGCCTATTTCTCTGTTTATCGCTTATTTAATCTGGTGCATGGTAGAACCAGTAAAGAAACCTTAAATGTTCTGAATCACCCCCAAAACTGATGTAATTGGTCAAAAATAGATCCTACACATCTATGTGTTTCGAA
>CABHPQ010165348.1:9750-27902 GCA_902168405.1 Peromyscus aztecus | reverse complement strand
AAAAAAAAAAAAAAAAAAAAAAAAAAAAAGAGTAGGAGATGAATCAGCCCGTTACCAGGAAAAAGAAAACAAGTGTGATGTTGCAGAGATGAGTAACTCCAAGTAGACAGTCAGATAGCTGATCTGATCCTGGGATCTAGTAACTAGTTGGGCCTGCTGAAGTATACTCACTTCTAACATGCTTGTTGGCAGGGTAATTATCATAATGCAGTAGATGAAAAGGTAGTAGCTAAGTGATCTCAGAGCCCATTTCCCATGGGGTACTTGCTTCTGACAGTTGAGATTGGGTCTGCTCAGTGTGGAATAGCTGTAGATGATACTCACTGTCCAAAAGGACTGACCTGCTTCAAGAGTTAGATCAGGATACATCCCTTGAATCATATATGCTTTTGCCCTGGAAATCCCCAAAACAGCAAAGGGGAGGGGTTTAGAGAAACCCTGACCCAATTTGAAGGAAACTGATTTCTGTAGATAATGGCTAAGACCACTCTTGTGAAAATTGCATTCTATCCTGTTTCTTCCAGGGGCATCCCAGTAACCTGCATCACATTATGACTACAAATGTTCAGATGTCCATTATCCGAAGCAATGCTCCTGGGCCCCCTCTTCACATTGGAGCTTCCCACTTACCTCGAGGTAACAAACACACATTTTGTTCAAATTCTGGAAATACTGTAGCAGATGCACATTTGATAAAAGACAGATTACAGAGTGTGTACACAGTCAACCCAAAGTTACAAAGCAGTAGAGAGAAGCCTAAAATGGTACAGATCTTAACATGGTCTGTTGTGTGTTTCTTAGAACAGGTCTGTGTGTGGAAATCTAAAGGAAAAGAAATTTTATTGTCATTTTGAGACAGTCTTCCTAAGTAACCCTGGTTGGTCTCAGACTTGTGGTCTTTCTAAGGCTTCCTCCTAAATGCTGATTACAGGTACCACTACTCCTGGCTGTTGGTTTTGTGTTGTATTGTGTTTGTGACAGGGTCTTGCTGTGTAGCCCTGTTGGGCTTGGAACTTGGATAGCACGCTGGGCTCGAACTCACAGTAATCACCCTACCTCTACCCTCCAATTACTGTGATTGCAGGTTTGAACCCACACCTGGCTTCTAATGTTTTTTTAAGTTTACTGAAAATACTAAATTTTTTAATATTCGTTGCAACAAGATTGATTTATTCTTACAAGTACATTAGAGTAAGTTGTAATAAATTTAAGGTATTTTAACCTTCTATTAGAAAGTAAAACAGTTGGAGATTGTTGAGGAAAACCAAGCTAACAAAACCAGGTTTACTCGGTCCTAGCATAACCCAGCAATTTCCAGCATGTCATTCACTGACTCTGAGGTCTGTGGTATCAAAGCTACCTTAATGGAAAAGCCTTTTGACAGTGTTGATGCCTACACTAAGGGAACATAGGCAGCCTGAGGAGGTGATGTATTACTAGTGACTAAAGTGTTGAAGACTTCATCAAAATCTAGGCAGTGGCACCACCATACCGTACGGCACCAAACGAGATTGTTAATTGTGTCCTTCCTAATTGCAGTTTAAATACAGATAAACAATTCCTTTTTTAAAAAGCTCAACTTTTGAATATATATTTTCCTTGTGATCGAATAAGAAGTATACATAGGCCAGGCAGTGGTGGCACACGCCTTTAATCCCAGTACTCGAATGGCAGAGGCAGGCGGATCTCTGTGAGTTCCAGGCCAGCCTGATCTACAGAGGGAGTTCCAGGACAGGCTCCAAAGCTACACAGAGAAACCCTGCCTCAAAAAACCAAAAAAAAAAAAAAAAAAGAAGAAGTGTACATAGTATACTGGAGCTGAAAATCCATACGCTGTCCAGGTTTTAGCAATTATGCCTTCCTATAGAATATAATTGGCTTTATTAAGTAATGTCTATAGGCTCTACTGATAATTTTTTTTCTTTTCAGGTGCAGCTGCTGCTGCTGTGATGTCCAGCTCTAAAGTAACCACAGTCTTGAGGCCAACTTCACAGTTGCCAAATACTGCTACGGCCCAGCCAGCAGTACAGCACCTCATACACCAGCCAATCCAGGCATGTTGGGGTCAGGGGTACTTGGCCAGCATGGCCGCAGTGCCTTACCACAGCTGTGCACTCTGCCAGACGCTGAGGAAGTCCATAGCCTCATAGCTGAGTTACTGCTCTCAGTTGAGTTCTCAAGGCTTGAAGAGTTTGGAGGATGCCCTTGAGCAGTGCAAGTATAGGGCAGGGATGATAAGAATTGGTTGGAAGTAGCAAGCGAGACAGCTGGTACTGGAAAAGGGAAGAGAGACATGCAGGTAGCAAAGACATAGATAGTGATTAGTGAGGCTAGCCAAAATGGAGGAGGACTGTCGTTTGGAAAGAGCTCTGAACACCTAAAGTTCTTATGTGCCTTTTAAGCATATAAATAAGTACTTGCCTTTTCAGCCAGTTCAACTACTAAATGCATCTCTGGTAGTACACCCCCCTCCCCGCTTTTCATATTGAGAATCAAACCCAAGGCCTCTTACCTGTCAGGCAAGCGCACTAGTAGCTAAGCTACACTTGAACCTCTTTAATTCCCACTTTTATTCAAGGAATTCTGTAGTGTCGGTACTAATAGAATTACTCTGTATCAGAAGGAGATGCAGGTGCAGAAAAGACAGCTCAGCAGTTAGGAGCACATGCTGCTCTTCCAGAGGACCCAAGTCCATTCTCGGTACCCGCATGGTGGCTAACACCCATCTGTAACTCCAGTTCCAGGAGATCCAATGCCCTCTTCTGACCTCTACATGCCCTGTGTGCATGTAGTGCATAGACATTCATGCAGGCAAGACACCCATACACATAAAATAAAAGTTGTTTTCAAATCTCAAAGGAGCCGGGCGGCAGTGGCTCACGCATTTAATCCCAGCACTCGGGAGGCAGAGCCAGGCGGATCTCTGTGAGTTCCAGGCCAGCCTGGTCTACAGAGCAAGACCCAGGACAGGCAGCACAGAGAAACCCTATCATAAAAAAAAAATCCAAAAAAAGGAAAAAAAAATCTTAAAGGAAATGTAAGAAAAAGAAAAGGAGAAGATTTAGTGGTGTTTCTGAACTAAGGACTCTAAGATGCAGAGTATGAACTTGATTTTGTAGATAGTAGAGACTGCAACATATGATCAAGTAATCTTAAGACGCATCTAGCTTAGTTACATAGAGAAGGTGGAAATTCTTTCAGGGTTCAAAAAAGGTAGTATTTGTGAATTAGATGGTCTTTAAAAAGCAAGTGTGACCTTGTGTAGTGGTGCATGCCTTTAATTTCAGCTCTTGGGAAACAAAGGCAGGCAGATCTGTGAGATCCAGGCTAGCCAGACCCACATAGAGAGACCCTGTCTTAAAAGAGAAAACAAAAAGCAGATGTGGTAGGCCATGTCTGTGATCTCAACACTTTGGCGGTAAGGCGGACACCCCAGTCACAGAGCTCACTCGTGGGGGAGAGAGAAGCAGCAGTAGCTCTAGCCTGAGGAGGGCAGCTGTCCACAGTAGGAGCCACGGATAAGGCAGACGGTAAAATTAGGGTAAAAATGGGCAGGGAGCGGCCTCAGCCAGTAAAAGCACTTGCTGCCAACCTGATGACCTGAGTTCACTTTGGACCTACATGCTGAAAGAAAGCATAAGTTACCCTCTCACACCACACTTAGGTGTGCAGTAGCACATGCATGAAGTGTACATGTATGCACACACACCACAAAATAATTAGAAAGTGTAAAATACACTTTTTTAAAGGGTGGTCAGGATTTGGTGATTTAATTGCATCTATGAAAGTCAGGAAAAGGGGTGAATCAGGACTCAGGTGATAAGAATCAGGACAGCGGACAAATGATTCATGCCATTATGGGGCTCCCTTTTCAGACTTTACACCAGATAGAGTAATAAGGGTGAGGACCAGAGGTTTGTATGAAAATGTAGAAAGCGTCAGAACACCTGAGGTCCCCCCCTTGGAGCACCTTGACTTTTGCCCGCATAGCCTGTCATCCCGTTTGACCTTTGCGTCCTAGTTTGGCCTGAGAGCCAACTCCAGCCAGTGGCCTCATGGACCCTCTGTAGAAAGCACTTGGATGTGTGACATTTTAAATGTCCACTTAGCATCATAGTAAACTACAGGAATGCTGTGCCAAACAGTTAAATCCCAGTTTATACTTTGACTATAGTTTTATTAAAAAGTCATGGGCTGCAAACAAGATAGGAGTGTTTGTTTGTATTGAAACAGTCTCACTGTATACTCCCGGCTGGCCTAAAATTCTCAATGTAGACCAGGCTGGCCTCAGACTCACAAAGATCCACCTGCCTCTGCTTTCAGAGTTCTAAAAATAGTGACTTGTACAAGCGCACCCAGTATAAAATAGGAAATTTCCCTGCCTTGTTAGCAGTGCTGGGAATTGAACCCAGAACTTTGTATTTGCTAGTCTTCCACTCCACTGCATGTGTCCTGCTCTGACTTTTGCTGTTCTTTCCCCCCACTCCCACCCCTTTGTTTCTTGGTTTTATTTTGAGATAGTTTAGGTAGCCCAGGCTTAGCTCAAACTCACATGCTCCTATCTCAGCCTGCTAGGATTACAGGTAGGCACCAGAGTTTCTGCAGATTTGTTTTTGTAATTCTGACCCTTGTCTTGGAATAACATACCTAGAACAGATGTTATGGTGGTGAGGACTTAGTTCCATCTGGGCACAGACATACTCATCTGGAGTAAGTTTCAAAACTGAGTTTCAGTGTTTGGTTTGCTGTTTTTATTTTGTTTTTTGCTCTAAGTGAAATACTTTTTTTTTCTCCTCTCTAGTCTCGTCCACCTGTGACCACCTCCAGTACGATCCCTCCTGCTGTGGTAGCCACGGTCTCAGCCACCAGAGCTCAGTCTCCAGTCATCACTACGACAGCAGCACACGCTGCTGACTCAGCACTAAGGTACAGGGCCGTCATGTCACCTCCCTCATTTAACTCCCTAATTAAAACCCTTTTTTCTAAAGTGTACTCTAGATCAGGGCTTCTTAAACGTTTTTCACCCAAGAAATTTTCACATGACCCTGGATATATAGGTATATAAAATAAGTACAGAAACCAAACATTTACTGGTAATAAATCTTAACAAAATGTATTTTAAGGTGCTGGAGAGGTGCTTCAGCAGTTAAGAGTACTTGTTGCAAATGAATGAATGCTTGCTGCTCTTCAGAAGACCTGTTTAGTTCCCAGTACCCACGCTGGACAGTTCACGGCCACCTGTAACTCCTTCTCTCCAGAGCTTAATGCCTTCTTCTGGCCCTCAAGGGCACACACAATAAAAATAAATCAAGACAGGGTTTCTCTGGAAGTCCTGGAACTCACTCTAGACCAAGCTGGCCTCGAACTCAGAGATCTGCCTGCCTCTCCCTCCCTGAGTGCTGGGATTAAAGGTGTGCACCACTACCTCCTGGCAATAAAAATAAATCTTAAAAAAGTGAAATGTATTTTGAAACATTTCTTTAGTATATACATAATTTCACCATTTATTAATGATGAATGTAAGCTTCGATACTAAGGAAGTGGATGTGCTTATTTATTTTTACATAAGGAATTAAATCTTGGCTCAGTACTTCTTCAACTGTCAGAGCATCTTCAAAATTTTACAGAGTTGGTTGATACTTGGATTTTATAATTGTCAATGCTGACAGTACCACTTTATATAATATAAATATACAGAATGACAAGTATGTTTAGGGCCATTTGCAAGATTATTGGCAATTCTATTCTGATCCCATAAATTATAGCCATAATTCATTTTGGTTTTGGTTTTTTGTTTCATGAGTGTGAATGTTTTGCCTACATGTATGTATGTGTACCACATGCATGCCTGGTGCATGTGGTGGTCAGAAGAGGGCATTGGGTCCCCAGGAACCGGAGTTACGGACAGTTGTGAGCCACCATGTGGTTGCTGGGAACTGAACCTTGGTCTTTTGCAGGAGCTGGCAGTGTTCTCAACTGCTGAGCCATCTTGCCAGCCCCCTTATTTGTTTCTTAATGTACAAGGTAATAGCTTTCCTTACGGCTTTGTCCACATGCAATGCATGTGTATATGCTCACATGCACATTTGTGAATGAACGGGTAAGCTTGCACCACAGCGTATGTGGAGATAGAGAACAACTTCAGTGTCTGTTCTGACTTTCTACCTTGTTTGGAACTAGGTCTCTTACTTTTTTCTCAGCATATACCAGACTAGCTGGCCCATGGTCTTCCAGCAATTCTCCTGCCTCTGTCTCCCATCTCTCTGTAGGAGCACTGAGTTACAGACGGTCAAGCTACATCTGCTTTTTTGTGAGTTGTGGAGATTCAAACTCAGCTTCTCATTGCTTGCACAGCATGTGCTTCTTCCACAGACTTCTCTCCCTGGCCCCTGGATTTGGTTTTGATACTCTTCCTCATTCTTCTCCCTGTCATCCCCTCCCCCACCACGTCTTGTACTCTTCCATCCCTGTAGTTTCCTTTCCACATTCAGTCACATGTATGCTGCTGTTCTCTTCTCACTCTAGCTTCGAGACTTGTGCTCATACACCCACATGTACATATACATCAAGATTAAAAGCAAGCATCTATAATTGAGAATGTACCTGTCGTTTGAATCTGGGTTGCCTCACTTAATAATTTCTAGATGCATCCAGTGTCTTGCAAATTTTATTCTTCTTTATTACCAAACAAAACTCCATGTGATTGTGTACTACCTTTTTGTTATCCTTTTATCTGTTGATGGGCAACTAAGCTGACTCTAATTCCTTACAGTTGTGAATAGCGCAATAATAAACATGGTTATATAAGTATCTCTGTGGTAGAATAGGAGTCTTGGGAATATACCCAGGAGGGTTTAGCTGGGTCTCTTGGTGGTTGTACTCTTTAGTTTTTGAGAACCCTCTACCCTCTATTATTCCAGTTTATCCATCCTGCAGCAGTAAGGCTCCCCTTCCTCCACATCCCCATCAACGTTTGTTACCTGTTTCTCTTCTTTTTTTTTTTTTTTTTTTTTTTGAGATAGGGTTTCCCTGTGTAGCTTTGGAGCCTGTCCTGGAACTCACTCTGTAGACCAGGCTGACCTCAAACTCACAGAGATCCACCTGGCTCTGCTCCCGAGTGCTGGGATTAAAGCCACCACCGCCCGGCTACCTGTTTCTTTTATATATATATATATATACATATATATATATATATATATATATATTACATTTCATTTACTCATTTGTGTAGCTGTGTGCATGCCAAGGTGAACATAATGAGGTCAGAAGACAGCTCCATGTAGGTCCCAGAAATGGCACTCAGGTCATGAGGCTTAGCAGCAAGCACATTTACCCTGAGCTATCTTGCTGGCCCATTTATTTTCTTGATGATAGTGATTTTGCCTGGCATGAAACGGAATCTCCAAGTTTTAATTTGTATTTCCCTGATAGTCATTTGTTTCTTCTTTTGAGAACTGTCTGTTCAAACCGTTAACCCATTTATATATTGGAAGTTTCATTTTGATTGCTGTTTGCTATTTGTAGTTCCTTATATATTCTATATATTAACACCATGTCTAAAAGTATAGCTGGCAAATGTCTCCCTGCACTCCCAGTACAGCAAATGTTAACTGTGCAGTATAGAAACTGTTTAATATTATGTAATCCCATTTGTCAAGACATGAGGTTATCAAACTATAATTTCCAAGTCAAGCAATCTAACACAATATACTTTAGAGACATCCTAATTTGATATTATATACTAAGGAGTGATAAGAAAGTACTTAAAATCTTCATTTTTCCATAATTAAACCAATATGTTTCTGTAAGAGCAGAAAACTGTATGTAGAGTAAAACAGTGAAGATCTCAACATACTTTCTTGACCATGACCGAGCTGTTTCGGGCCTTGATCATTGTTGTTGCCTGGCATTAGCACATAGTAGTGCAAAGTGCAAGTGTTGTGTGTTCAGAGGACTGAAGAGGAGTGTTCTCGGGAGAATTCATCTAGACTCAAGAGAATATAAATTCCAAAAAGGGTTGAAGATACAAGGTGTATCTCTTGCTGCAGACAAATTACAGATTGCATAGGTACAGTGGGATGATTGGGTGTTTGAAAAGAATGGAGCGATCAACAGGAGCCAGGTGCTGTGGTGTACTCCTGTTGTCTTAGATACTCAGAAAGTTAAGGGAGGGAATCACTTGAGTCTAGGAGTTTGAGACTAACCTGGGTGACATAGGAACCTGTTTTTAAGAAAAATTACAGAGCCATAAACATTAAGTCTGGTTAATGAGGAATGATTGTTGAAGCTCTTTGTTAGTGAATTTGAGTTACTTTAGATTTAGTTTTACTAATGTTAATTATGTGATTCTGTGTAGGTATGTGCATGTGAGTGGGGGTGCCTGCAGAGGCATCAATACCACTGGAGATGGAGTTACAGCAGGTGTGGTCCACCTGACATGCCTATGAATAAACCTCTGGAAGAGTCGTGGTATGGTGTGAGCCACCATGTCTCGCTTTGTTTGATTTAATTTTGTTTATTCTAAATGAACCATTTGTGATTTGTTCTTCTCATAGCCAAGGCAATACACTGAGCTAAGAGTAAACTTCTAAAAGACCCAGTGTCCTGTGTTGGTTTTCTTGGCCACTGCTTCAGTCTTCCCGTTGAAGACGGACCACTTCAATGAGAAAGCATCTCTCTTCCCTGGGTCGTCGCATGTTCCCTGTGGTGCTCCACTGACCTGTGTTACGATTCCTGGTCGAGCCCTAGACCCTTTGCTTCCAACCCTTGAACTAGTCCAGATGCTGCTTCATTGCCACCTGATTTCACCAGCACAAAGCAGTCAGGAGGCTGAGGCAGGAGGATAGTAATTTCAAAGCTAGCTTAGTTTATATAACATGTTGGAAGTCAGGTGAGCTGCATAGTTACACCCAGTCTCAAAACAAACAAAGGAAATTTTACTTTCCTATGCCACTTGGTGGGGGGGAGTTGACCACTTTATTATTTAATAATAAAATATTAGAGAACTTGGCAAGTTCTAGAGCAGTTTCTACCTGATGACCTCACTTGATGACTCTGAATGCTTTTGGTAGAGGAATTTTCACCAAGGACTTAAATATTGTATTTATTTACTGTCTTAAAATCCCCAACACATCCTTTTTCCCCGATTTGTCCCAGAAGTTGGCTAGTGAATCTTCTCTGAGCTGCCTTGTTTTTCTGTCTTGTTTTTCCCACTATTCTTTGGATAATCATTAGTCTTTGAGGACTTCTTTTTGATATCTGATATCACAAGCTCACTCATTTTCCCTGTTCTGTGGTTTTGAAAATAGCGATTTCTCCAAACATGCTGTGGTCCAGTGAAAGTAGTATTTAGGGTCTAAGGTCTAGGTTCTAAGGGCGCTCATTGCTTCTAGGGTCGCATTCCTTTGAGGCTTTTTCTGTCAACTGAGATTCTCAAGTGAATAATATTACAAATTTTTCTTTTCTTAGGTGGAAAAAAAAATGTGTGTATGCCTATGGGTGTAGGTATCCACCTATAAGAGTAGAGGACAATAGAAGATGGCCTTAGCTGTCCATCAGTCTTCAGGCACCACACATCTTTTGTTTGAAATGGGCTCTCTCATTAGCCTAGAACTTCATGTAGGCCAGGCTAGCTGGCCTTTTATGCTTTCAGGGATCTACCTGTCTCTGCCTCCAAGCGCCACTTGGGCCCTGGGGACCTGAACACAAGTCCTCATGCTTGGAAGACAAACGCTTTATCAACTGAGCCATTTCCTGGCTTGCTTTCTTAGATTTCATATTTATATTTATTTTCCTTACACTGAAAATGTTGCTTCCTTAAACCGTTAACATGAGTACTTGCTCTTCATCATATGATATACCAAAGCTTCCGAGTAGTAAGTCAAAGCTGTAAGTCTACTTGTAACTTAGTGCTTTACTTTGTGGATTACTGTTGCTAATAAGGCCATTGAATTAGCTCACTGAAGAGTTCTCTCTGTTCTCAGACTGGGTCCCACTAGCCAGAGTAGGAAATGTTCAGAAGTCACTTAAAAGTGATTTTCCCTTCTATGAGATGTAGTATCAGGGCTTTTTAAGATTATTACCACATTTTATTTATGTGTTCATGCATGGGTGCTCACATGCATGTCTGGGCACATGTGCATGTTAGAAGACAACTTATAGGAGTTGTTGGTTCTCTGTCTACCATGAGGATCCTGTGTATCTAATTCAGATAGCTCCTCGGGCTTGTCGGCAAGTGCCTCACCCTGAGCCATCCCCCACTCAACAGGCTTTATTCTAATTCATAATCACATTTCCAAAACACAAAGGTGTAGGAAGGTATACAGGGGGTAGTATCTCTTTCTTTGTCTAATGTGTGTTTGCAGGTTCTTCACGCTTCTTCTCCTTTGCAATATAAGGCAACCTAATTTTTAGTATATTCTTCCACTGGTTTTTTGTTTTTTGTTGTTGTTGTTGTTTTTTCTTTTCTTTTTTTCTTTTCTTTTTTTTTTTTTTTGTTTTTTTTTGTTTGTTTGTTTGTTTGTTTTTCGAGACAGGGTTTCTCTGTGTAGCTTTGCGCCTTTCCTGGGACTCACTTGGTAGACCAGGCTGGCCTCGAACTCACAGAGATCCACCTGGCTCTGCCTCCCGAGTGCTGGGATTAAAGGCGTGCGCCACCACCGCCCGGCCTTTCTTTTCTTTTTTTCAAGACAGGGTTTCTCTGTGTAGTTTTGGTGCCTGTCCTGGATCTCGCTCTGTAGACCAGGCTGACCTCGAACTCAGAGATCCTCCTGGCTCTGCCTCCCAGGTGCCTGGCTTTTCCTTTTTTTTCAAGACAGGGCTTCTCTGTGTAGTTCTGGCTGTCCTAGAATTCACTCTAGACCAGACTGTCCTTGAACTCAAGAGATCTGCTTCGTGAGTGCTGGGATTAAAGGCATGTGCCACTGCTGCCAGGCAGCTGTTTCATGGTGACCCCCAACCATAAAATTATTTTCATTACTATTTAAAAACTGTAACTTTGCTACTGAGCAGTGTCTCGGTTCCTAAGACCACTGGAAATATATGTTTTCCAGTGGTCGGGACCCACAGGTTAAGGACTACCATTTTAATGTATAGCTAGGAATTGTTTGAGATTGTTGTTCAGAGACCAAGCTACATAAAAAGACGCCCTTGTAAATCTCCTGTTCCCTCCTCATTGCCATCTGCTCTCGGTAGGTTAACCCTGATCCCCTTCGTACTTGATATTCACATGTCCAAATATAAAAGCACAAAGGGTATCTAAGAAGCATCTACTCTGCTCGGTCCTTGATCACCAACTCTGTGTTTCATTCCTTTTTTTTTTTTTTTAATGAGTTCCATCTTAGTTTATTTTTTCCCTGGTGCTTAAAGAATGGGGCATTACCATCAGGTCTAAATTGTGACATAACTGTTCATACTTGGAACATCATAAAACTAACTCCTGACCACCTGGTTGTGAATGGCACAATTCACATGGTATTGTCTGTTCATACAGCTACCAAAGCTCATGGCATTGCAGATGCTCACTTTGGAAATGTTACTGGCACCAAACACTGCTATTTTCTGTTTCTTTTTTATCTTGGAAGTGAGTGTGGTCCCGTTTCCCCCAACCCCCAACCCCACCCCCACTCCCCGTCTCTCTCCCTCCCTCTTGAAGATTTGTTTATATTTCTGGCCTCTGCCTGGCACTTCATGCATGTGGTGCACAGAAACACATGCAGCACCAATACACATAAAGTCTTAAAACACACACACATACACAAAATAAACAAAAACCCAACAAAACACCTACTCTACCAGCACTTGGGAGGAAGAGGCAGGTGGATCTCTGAATTAGAGGCCAGTCTGGAGTCTGTTCCAGAGCAGCCAGGGCTATGTAGAGAGAGCCTGTCTCAAAGAGAGATAGAAAGAGAGTGAGAGACAGTAGATAGGTAGTTAGGTAGATGAACAGACAGAAGCTTTGTTTATTTTGGGGTGGAAAGGATGGTACAACAGTTAAGAGCTCTACTCTTCCAGGTGACACAGTTTCGGGTTTTTTTTTACTCTATGCATATGAGTATTTTTAATATAGAAAGCTTTATAAATTTGAATGCCATCCTCTCTTCTCTGCATTGTTCAATTTCAGTACATGTGCTGCAGAAGCAAGCATGTGTATGAGTGTTTTACCTGCATATATTCATATATATGTGCTCCACATGGTGGAGACTAGAAAAGGGTGTTGGATCCCCTAGAACTGCAGTTAGAGACTGTTGTGAGCTGCCTTGTAGGTGCTAGAAACCAAACTAGAGTCCTCTGCAAGAGCAGCAAGTGCTCTTAATCACTGAGCCATCTTTCTAGCCCCACCTTTTGGGAGTTTGGTTTGTTTTTTGAAGATGGGGACTCACAGCCAAAGTTGGCCTATACATATAGCCAAGGATGACCTTGGACTTGAGATTCTCTTGTCTCCACCTTCCAAGTGTTGGCACTACAGACATGTACCACCATGCCTGGTTTATACAGTGCTTGTTATTGAACCCAGGGCTTTGGACATGCTAGGCAAACACTTCAACTAAGCTGAGTCCCCAACGACACTGTCTTCCTAAGGCAACCTGTCACAGCTTTTAAAATATCATTCCAGCATTTGTGTATGCAGATACATTCAAATTCAAGTTCTTATTTTATCCTCTTTACCGCTAAAGCATGTTTAATTCTTTATCCTGCTTTACTTTGTGATTTTTTTTATATAACACATTGAAAGCTTTCTGTTTCAAAAAATAAAATTCTGTCACATTTAGTAGAACCACAGCAGTCCTTTATAAATAGATTCAAAGTGTGTCTAGTCCGATACTATCATAGCTGATGTCATAGTAGATGTGTATGCATATTTTATTTTACTTTATTTTTGGTTTTTCGAGACAGGGTTTCACAGTGTAGCCCTGGTTATACTAGAACTCACTCTGTAGACCAGGCTGGCCTCAAACTCAGAGAGATCTGCCTGCCTCTGCCTCCCAAGTGCTGAGATAAAAGCGTGCACCACCACCGTCCAACTATGTATGCACTTTTTTTGTTTGTTTGTTTGGTTGGTTTTTCGACACAGGGTTTCTCCATGTAGTTTTGGTGCCTGTCCTGGATCTCACTCTGTAGACCAGGCTGGCCTCAAACTCACAGAGCTCCACCTGGCTCTGTCTCCCAAGTGCTGGGATTAAAGGCGTGCACCACTGCCACCTGGCTATGTATGCACATTTTAAACTGTTGTTTTTCTTTGTTTGGTTTTTCAAGACAGGGTTTCTCTGTGTAGCTTTGCGCCTTTCCTGGAACTCACTTGGTAGCCCAGGCTGGCCTCAAACTCACAGAGATCCGCCTGGCTCTGCCTCCCTAGTGCTGGGATTAAAGGCGTGTGCCACCACCGCCCTAAACTGTTGTTTTTCATATGTGTAAAACCATCTGTAACATAAATTGCAAAAATTGATCAGGGGACTAGGTAATTAGAATTTTCCATAGCTAACCTCTAATGACCTGCCTTAGTTTATACCAGTTTACGCTCCCTCGTATTTTAAAAAATCTGATAAGTGAACAATAATATTTCTGTTGCTTGAGATAGAATCTCCCATTGTGTAGCTGCTGCTGGCCTGGGATGCTATGTTCCTCTTCTCTCAGCCTCCCAAGTGCAAGGATTATAACTATGAGCCACCACTTTCAGCTTCATTTGTTACATTTTGTTTCCGGACAGTGCAAGGCTGACTGCAGACGCTGTCCTCCTGCTCTCGGCTCCTGAGTGACTGGGGTTGTAAATATTCCTAACCATAGTCATGGGTTTTGTTTTCTTTGTGTGTTTAACTCAAATGACCACGTTCCTAAGATGGCTTGTAACCCTGGCCTTCATGCCTCTGCCTTCTGAGTGCCAGGGCTGCTGGGACACGTCTGGGGTCTCAGGCTTGGGAAGCTGAGGTGGAGCCTAGGAATTTGAGTCTCACATGGGCTGCATAGTGAGACATCATCTCAGAGTGATGTCAGTGAGAGAAGGAGAATGGGTATTTTTTATAGTTACCTGTGTGCATACGTGGGCATGTGGGCCACAGTGCATGTGTAGAGACCAGAGGACAGCTTGTAGGAGTTGGTTCTCCACTTCGACTATGTGAGTCCCTCCACTGCAACCTCATAAAAGAATTCTTCCATCTTGTCTTCATGTGCATTTTTAGATGCCGAAAGTCTTTGATTCTTTTAGCATTTATCCTGTTAGACTATGAAGTATTGTTAGGCTATGAAGTATTGGTCCAATTTTTTCTTTTCCAATAGTTACATAGTCTCCTGATATGCTTGTTTGTTCCTTTGTTAGTCAAGGGGGATCTTAATATGTTTCTCAGGCTGGTCTGGAACTCCTGAGCATAAATGATCCTTATAAATCTTGTGCCTCAATTCTTGAGGCATAAAATTATATGCCCCACCCCACTGGGCTTCCATATATCCCTTTCCTTTGAGAAGTCAACTTCAGTCTTTTGTTTTGTTGCAGTTTTAGTAGCTTGCTACCAGTGAATCTGGCATACAGTCTGTTTGTATCTCTTTCATTTGTTAGTCAGTTGTAACTGTAAATTTTATTTTAGTAAGGTTTTTCCACCTACACAGATGTTATATAACTAGGGGAAAGGTCAGTACTTCAAGTCTCTGCACAGACCAGGCATGGTTAACTGAAATCTTCCCTTAAGAAACTTGTCAGTCGGGCTGGGGCGATGGCTCAGTAGTTAAGAGCACTGTCTGCTCTTCCAGAGGTCCTGAGTTCAGTTCCCAGCAACCACATGGTGGCTCACAGCCATCTGTACAGGGATCTGATGCCCTCTTCTGGCATAAAGTTGTACATGCAGATAGAGTATTCATATACATAAAATAAATAAATAAATTAATTAACTGAATTTTTCCACAGTGAAGTGTGATTGTTATAAGCCTGTTCACTCAAATATCACTAAGTAGGATAGAGTACATCCAAAGTCCTGGAACTTAGAAGGCAAAGATCTCAAGTTCAAGGCCAGTCTGGGTTACAAAGTAAACCCTGTCTCAAAAGAGCAAGGACCTCAGACCTAGGTATTGGTCGAGCCTTCCCAGCATATTCAAGAGCCCCTCGGTTCCTTTCAGCACTGGGGGGGAGTGGTGGGCTAGAAAGGTGCTCAGGTGAAGTTGCTCTCCTCTAAGCCTGATAACCTTAGCTCAGTCCCGGAACCCACATAAGAGAAGGGAAAAAACAACTTCTTGGTGTTCTCTGACCTCCACACATGGTCTGTAGCATGTGTGTGCCTACATATGCAAATAAATACATGTGTGAAAAATGGTCAAAAGTGTAAACTGCATCATGGACTAAGAACTAATTCATAAATTTTTTGATATGTATTACTACTCTGTGAAGCAAGATGGCAACCCCAAGAGAGAACCCTCCCCCCCCAGGGCCATTTATTTCATTGGTAAAATTGAAGACTGGGCATTGTTTTAACTGTAAATTCCACAGAACTATGGAAAAAGTAAAATTTATATGATCATAAGGTCAGGATACCTTGACTACCTTCCTTGTGTCTGTGGAGAACTTGTAAGTCACGTACTACCTTCTCTCCCCAGTCGGCCCACTTTATCTATCCAGCATCCACCATCGGCAGCCATTAGTATCCAGCGTCCTGCACAGTCTCGCGATGTGACGACGAGAATCACACTACCTTCTCACCCTGCGTTAGGGACACCGAAACAGCAGCTCCATACAATGGCTCAGGTAAAAAGAGGCTGAAGAGACATCGGGGGATTCTTTGGGATAGACTAGAATCATGCCGACTTGTTAAAAAACCTGGCGTGTGAAATCAGTCATCATTCTTAGACTGGATAGTGTGGGGATTGTTCTTGCGTGTAACTGTGTTCTGGGGTCCCCCCACAGAAAACCATCTTTAGCACTGGCACCCCAGTGGCTGCAGCTACAGTAGCACCTATTTTGGCAACCAACACCCTTCCTTCAGCAACCACAGCCGGTAAGTCAGTGATCTGGCTCTTTGAGCCAGACAGAAAGGAAGCAGGAGTGGTGAGTTCACTTTTCACTTTTCGCCTTCAGAGGAAAACTCTCAGCTTCCCCGAGAGCTTTCCCAAGGTTTGAAGAATCTGTGCTGTGTACAGAGAGACTGTTGTTAGAGAATTTCCTCCTTTCTACCCTCTTTTCAGGATCTGTGTCGCACACACAAGCTCCCACAAGTACAATTGTTACCATGACAATGCCCTCCCATTCATCCCATGCCACTGCTGTGACCACCTCAAACATCCCAGTGGGTAAGTGTTGTTCGTTTTCACACAAAAGTCTATGAGGAATTTTCAGCCCATATGACCAGGCCTTCATGTTAAAGGTGGTAGGAATGTTTTCATATTGTTGATTTTCAAAGCAACTCTGAATTTGACTTTTAATTGTTTTCTTAGGGAGGGTGGGTGGGTGGGTGTGTGTGTTCAATATACGTGCGTACCACCTCATTTTTTTGAGACAGTGTCTACCATGGAACCTGGAGCTCTCTAACTTGGCTAGGCTAACTGGCCAGTGAGCCCAGGAGTTTACCTGTCCCTTGTCTTTCCAGGGCTGGAATTACAGGCACACAGTGCTGCACTCAACTTTTTACCCGGTTTCTGGGGATTTAAACTCAGTCCCCGTGCATCATAGCAAGTCCTTTAACAACTGAGCTATCTCCCCGCCTCCAAAAGTAGATTTTTATTTTTTTTTATTCTAACTGACATTACTGAAATCACTGATAACAGATTAGTCCTTCTTTTCTATAGTATCATAACCAGTTTAGTTTGCTTCTGCACCATCTATTATCTTTTTTTAATAGTATATTATTTATTTAACTTTATTTTATGTGCATTGTCATCAGAGTCCCAGGGACTGGAATTACAGACAGTTGTGAGCTGCCATGTCGGTGCTGGGAATCAAACCCAGGTCCTCTGGAAGAGCTGCGCCATCTCTCCAGCCCCCATCTATTGTCTTTTAATAATTTTTTTGTTTTGAAATTAAAATTACATCATTTTCTCCTTCTCTTTCCTCCTTCCAGCCCCTCCCATGCACCCCCCCTTACTCTCTTTAAAATTCATGGCCTCTTTTTTTTTTTTTATTAATAGTTAAATGTGTGTGTACATACAGACAGTCTGCTCTATCCATATAATGTTACCTATGTGCACACAGTCTCAGGACTGACTGACCACTTGGTACTGGATAACAGTGGTGGGTGAGGAGCTCTTTCCTGGGGAAGACCATTTCTCCTACTCTCAGCATTCCCCAGTTAGCAGTAATTTTTCTGTCTAGGGTTGCTACCGCACGAGTTTTCCCCTCCACGTGAGCATGTCCACTGGTGTAGTCATTGGTTAGTCAGTCAAGCTGATAAGACTTCATGGGTGTAGCCTCACAGTTTTAGGAGATAGAATGGTACAGCAAGCTCACAGTTCTCTGGCTCTTACAATCTTTCTGCTGCCTTTTCCACAATGATCCATGAGCCTTAGTGCAGGTGTGGTGTTGTCCAGTGTTCTGTTAGGACTGAGCTCCACGCCGTCTCTTGTTCTCTGTATTTGGATTGGCTCTGGATTGTGGTTTTCTATGATGGTCTGTTGTAAAGAGAAGTTTCTGTGATGAGGGGTGAAAACTATCCTTACCTGGATATAAGGATAGATACTTAGTTGGAGATTATCACTGGTTTAGTTTAGTTAAATGGTGGTTGTAGGTTTTCCTCCAAGATCCATGACTTCACAAACCCAGATAATAGGCTAGATTTATAGTAGTAGGCATGATTTCCCTCCTGTTGAGTGGGCTTTAAATCCACTGACAGTGCTTTTGGCTGTCACCAAGGTATGTGCGCCATTATTGCACCCTTAGGGCTGTCGGGCCATGCTAGTCATAGTTGAGGTTCATAGCTGTCATATCTGGGTAGGCCTAGTCTTTGCATTTCTCGTGGAAGTTTGCAGGAAAACTTCTGGTACCATGAGAGCTCTCCCTCATGGAGGAAGCTTTCAGTTCAGACCCAACTTGGGTCCTCTGGGCCCTGTGTCTCAGGTGCATGGTGGCTACCGCAATAGCTTATATTTCAGGAGTCTCTTAGACAACCCTGACCAACAACTCAAAGGTGGGCTTCTCATGCCTGATGTTGGGGTTTCTGCTAGATAGTCTGTGGTTATTGGGG
>CABHPQ010165347.1:17173-43223 GCA_902168405.1 Peromyscus aztecus | reverse complement strand
GAATGAATGAATCAAAGGTAATTTTTTTAAGTCACATCAAATATGGTCACAAGGAAAACCCAAGAAGATGCCCAAATCATTAAAATCTCTTAAAATCAGCAAAGTTACTATAGATACAAGCACATCGGCATGTACACACACATACAATGTTTATAGATCAAAAACCCTCTTAAACACTTGAAAAAAAGTTCCTTAGAACATCAGATTTACAAAGCACAAAAATCTACATCTAGAAATAGAAAAAAATCACAAAATAGCAAAAGACATAAAAATGTGCTAGTTTTCTTGCTGCTGGAACAGAGTGTCTGGCAAAATAAGCTAAGAGAAGAAAGATCTGTCTGTGGTCAGCTTCAGAGGTTTCACAGCAGGGAGCAGCTCACATCACTGTAGGGAGTAGGTCACACCACTGCAGGGAGCAGCTCACACCACAGCAGGGAGCAGGTCACACCACAGCAGGGAGCAGCTCACATCACTGTAGGGAGCAGCTCACACCAATCACTGCAGGGAGCAGGTCACACCACAGCAGGGAGCAGCTCACACCACAGCAGGGAGCAGCTCACACCACAGCAGGGAGCAGCTCACACCACTGCAGGGAGCAGCTCACACCAATCACTGCAGGGAGCAGCTCACACCACAGCAGGGAACAGCTCACACCACAGCAGGGAGCAGCTCACATCACTTCAGGGAACAGCTCACATCACTCACTGTTGGGCAGACAGAAACGGTGTATGATATTTTGTTTGTGTTCTAACAAATAAAGCTTGCCTGGAGATCAGAGGGTAGAGCTAGCCACTAGTTAACCATAGAGGCCAGGCAGTTGAGGCTCACAGCTTTGATCCCAGCACTTGGGAGGGCCATACCTTTGATTGCAGCACACGGAAGGCTCATGCCTATCACCCCAGGTGGATTATAGGGGGGTGGAGATAGGAATATAAGGCAGGTGGAGACAGGATCTGCCCTTCCCCCAATTTGGTCTGAGATTTCTTAGAGGTAAGAAGTCTCTAGTGGCCAGCTGCTCTGCTTCTCTGATCTTTCAGCTTTCACCCTTGATATTTGACTCCAGCTTTTCATTAATAAGATTAATTAGGATTGTGCTTCACAGAAAGCCCAACAGAGACAGAAAGGGGACAGAGACAAGACCACCAAGAACCTGCCCCCATTGAACTAATTTTTCCAATTAATCTCAGCATAGGGCTGCCACATGAGCTGGTGGAGGATGAGCAGAATTCAAAAAGTGAGTCCTTGACAAAGAAAATTAATAAGCATAATCAAGACAAAGATTCTGTAATTTAAAGAGACAATCCTGGATGAGAAGACTAACAGAAGAGTCACTTCCTCTTCAAATCAACCCACATTTTTATCAAAATCGCTAACATAATAACTCTTTAGGATTAGTTTTCAATCTGATCATAAAACTCATTTTGAAGAACTGAAAGATAAAATTAGCCCATGTAATTATGAAAAAAACATCTTACAGCTTGCTAGGCATTGTTAAAACATTAAAATACTTAAGGTTGGGGATATAGCTTTGTGGTAGAGCACTTAACTAGCATGGGCAAGAGCTGGGTTCGATTCCCAACACTACAGACGAGAGCCTAATTAAAATCTTCCATATTAGCACATGGTTAGAGACCACCTGGCTTTCAATTAGTGTTCCACCTGTATACCTCACTTCCATTCACCTCTTTCCAGTTCATGCTTTCTCAGCCAGGCACAACAACTCATTAAGTATGCTGGAAGCTTGAGTTGGTGGATTGGTCTATCTTTCTGCCATTATCCAAAACGCCTGTGTCCCCCCTTTCTCTGCCAACTTCAATACTCTTAACCTTCTTGTTCTACTCTTTCCTTTTTGATAAGCACATTCAGCATAGCTTCCTACCTGTAAATCTAACATTACCTCCTGTGATTTCCATGAACTTTGACTGCCCCCCACAGGAAGCAGAAAACACCCAGCGGCGGTAACTGATTTCATTTCAATATCAGGTGGGTCCATGACATGCTGGCGCTTAAGGAAGCCTGACTCATTCATGCTGTCATCACTCTGCCCAATCACTATTTTGTATCTCTCCTTTCTGAAAACTACCAACTCTTTCTCCTCTATCCTCACTTGAGAAATGTGAAGCCCCTCAGTGCTCTAAGGAAAATGAAGACGATAATGTCATGCTGGGTTTTTGTTTACTTAGAAGAGTAATTTAATCAAAAGTCATCATCAACAACTATGCAAAATAGAAGAGTTGCATCATATAAAAACATTAGGATAAAATAATTTAATATATCTATACCTAGCTAACCTTTATCCAAGAATAGTGATAAAATTTAAATTCTTTAGAAAATCAATTCTGGATTAAATTGCTAAGAGGCATTTACTAAATAGAGTCCAGAAAAAAAGGAAAATTATCCATAAAGACAAGCCTGTTGAATAGAAAAGGGTAAGGAAGACATATTATAAAGCTGCCTGCCTCTACAAACAGGAAGTACATAAAATAATCATACTAATGCCTTGTCTAAAGGTAACAATCAGAATGGAAATAAATTGCTAGAAAACAGTAAAATTTACAGTGGTGGGATTGGTTAAAGTAGTCTAGCTTCTCAAACTGTGGAGGGTAGATAGAAATATTGAACTCAGCCTTTAGATAATTGCAATAGTGTTCTAATGATATCATTTTAAAAAGTATCACAATTCCAAAGTAAATAAAATATAACAAATTCTACTAATGAAAAAGAAGCAAGAAGGCCAGGCAGCAGTGGTGCATGCCTTTAATCCCAGCACTCAGGAGGCAGAGCCAGGTGTATCTCTGTGAGTGCGAGGCCAGCCTGGGCTACAGAACGAGATTCAGGACAGGCACCAAAACTACACAGAGAAACCCTGTCTCGAAAAACCAAAAAAACAAACAAACAAACAAACAATCAAACAAAAAAAGAAGCAAGAAGAAACAAAGCCCCGTGGCAAGAGCAGAACTAGACAAGCAGGTTTAAATCACACTGAAGAAGTTCTAGACAATCTGAGACACAACCAGTGGAGTACGAAGGCAACCAAAGAATGGGAGACGGACTGACATGAGATTCATCTGATGAAAGATTACTATCCAAAGATGGAAGGAACTCGTTTTATATTTAAAATGTGGAATCATTTTCCTGTTTCACGTTTTGCCTTCTTTATAACTAGCAAAATTTGTTGCATTTTATTTCCTCTGGAATTGTTATACTTTTTTCTTTCATGATTATTATTTAAGTACCAGTACAATTGTCTAAATTCTGTAATAGCTGAACTAATTTTAAAATTCTTAAACATCTGGCTAACAATTTAAATAAACGCTTCTCAAAGGAAAAAATTAGCAAATGCAAATGTCAGACAGGCATATGAAAAGGTGATAAACATCTTCAATCATCACAGAAATGAAATCAAAACCACAGTGATTTATCATTTGCATTATCAAAAAGACAAAAATCTAACAAGTGTGAATGTGGAGGGAATGGAACCCTTGCATATTGGGAATATAAATTAACTGTCCAATTATGGGAAACAATATGGTAGTTGTTCACACTATCAAAAATAGATCTACTGATTCTAATCCCCAGGCCGCACTGGACTCCAGAGAAACCCCCCACCCCACACTATGCAGCCAAACGCACCAACCAGGAGCCCGCCTGCCTATGGTACTGGACAGTTGGACACTATAATGATGTCTTTGTGATGAGGAAGCATGGTCCAGCACAGCACCAGGGTGACCTGAGTGGAACAAGGAGACCTACACACAGGTCTGGGGCTATCCACCCTGGGCTCCAAGAGGAAAACACGGGCCCACCTGGTACCTTACAGCACCAGCCAGATGGACACTATTAGTGTGAGCAGAGGTAGTGTGAGCAGAGGTGTGGTATGATAGCTCATGAGAGGCGGACAGAATGATTCAGGTCCTGTGGACAGAGGCTGATGATAGAGGAAGGGAGCAAGCGGGCTGATGAGATGCGGGAGCTGACCCGTGGACCAGGGGCAACACACGGGAAAGCTTGCCTGCACTTTGTCTAGGCAGCACAGCAGAGATCACCCTGTTGATAGGAGCACAGGTGAGCCAACCCCGAGAAAGTGACCCTGGGAGACATAGCCCAACCCCTCTTCTCCCACATGGCAACATGGGCTGGGGAGACATGCCTTCCCTCTACCCCCACCTATTAACAGCTAAGGCAAGTGGGAAAGTTGACCTTGAGGTAACAAAAGTGGGAGAGCTGTCCCTGCTCCCGACAATGTACAACACTCAGGAGAACAGGCCCTGCACCTCGACAGGGCAGCACAATAGAGCCAACCCTGTTAGCTCAGGTGTGGGTGAGCCAGCCCCGAAATTGTGAGCATGGTAGAGCTGTCCCCATTACCCATCTGTCTTGTGGCAGCATGGGAGGGGGAGAGTTGCCCTCCTCCACCCCTCCCATCAACCCCTGGGGCAGGAGGGAGAGCTGGCCCTGTGGTCATAAGAGTGAGAGAGTCAATCCTATTAGTGCATGTGTGGGTGAGCCAGCCCCAAACTTGTAAGCATGGGAGAGCTGTCCCCATTTCACATCTGGAGGACCAACCCTGCAGCTGCCCAGGCCCAGACCCAAGGTTATAATTTGAGCCACCCCATTAACCACCCCATCTATGACCTGCTGGAGCATGTGAAGGAACCTGACCCACAGACCCAAAGCTGTAAGATCTCCACAACACAGGGCAACAACAGGATACCCAGGAAGAGTCCTAGTGAGGACCCAGCATCAATGTAGTGTAGTAGAAACCAGAGGCCTCGAACCAGACCAATGACTCTTTGCAATGAACACTTGGGAGTACAGATGTGTAGACAAAGGGTTTACCGCATGACTCACTGTGCCACACTGCAGCTGCCATGACGAGATTTTTTTTAGTTTTTCCCTTTATTTTTTTTTCTTTTCTTTTCCCTTTATTTAATTTTCTCTTAAATTTTGTTTTGTTTGGGGGATGTGCTAGGGAAGAGGGCATGTGAAAGGATAGGGAAATGAATGGGATCAAGATACATAAAATTAATTAATTAATTAATTAAAAATAGATCTACCATATGATTCACCAATTCCATTTCTAGTTGTGTGTCAAAGAAAATTAAATATGTAAGAAAGATATATATAGCATTATTCATAATAGCCATGACATGGAAACAACATAAATGTTTTTTCTACAAATTAATAGGTGGAGAAAATATGGCTTACATGTATGATGGAATAGTATTCTGCCTTAATAAGAAGGAATCATGGCATTTACAGCAACATAGAATTGTGGGATCTTATATTCAGTAAATAAGAAAGGAAAGGGAAACTATATGATCTCACTTATGTGTGGAATTTTAAATAGTCAAATTCATAGAAGCTATGAGAATGGTGGTACTGGGGGCCTAAATAGAGAGTTAAATGGCGTGATGCTCATCAAAGTATAGCAAGTTTTCATGATGCAAAATGAATAGGTTCCAGAGGTCCAATGTGCATTCTAGTGATGATAAT
The DNA here is from genome assembly GCA_902168405.1 of Peromyscus aztecus. Lineage (NCBI taxonomy): Eukaryota > Metazoa > Chordata > Mammalia > Rodentia > Cricetidae > Peromyscus > Peromyscus aztecus. The sequence goes on along the minus strand of CABHPQ010165347.1, from coordinate 37,727 downwards.
TAAATTCTCTGATACATGCTTGAGTTTTGCTTAGGATGAAAAGATTGTAAAATTAAGTCTGACCACACAGACATTCACACAAACACAAAAATAGTAACTATGTAGAAGTACTAGATATACTACCTGGGATGTGTTGATTCTATCACAATTAGATCACTGCTCATAGCTGTGCTAATGATAATCATTGAATATTATCTCATTGCTGCAACAAAACAGCTCACATGTAGAGACCCACAGAGGTTTCCTAGTGAGAACTTACTCAGGGTCTGAGAATCTGAGCTTGCTTTACCCAGCAGGGTTGCATAAGGGGATATTTTGACCAAGGGCATGGTTACCAGGTGTTTGGAAGGGTCTGCAGTTGGCTGTGCGGTATGCTTTAATCTAACAAGTGGAAGGTCTTTTGCCCCACCCCTTGGTATTGCTATAAAAAGCCCTTTTGAAGAGACAGAAGGGGCCAGTGGATTTTGATCCAGGTCCTCCCAAAGCTATCCTGTGTTTCTGTCTATCTCCTCTCCACTATCTTTCTAAAAGTTTCTTATTCCTCTCTCCTCCTCATAGGAACCCTTAAAAAAAAGTGGGAGCTGGCCTCCCACGCTAACAAAAACAACTTGAGGAAGGAAGAGTGATTTTGGCTTCAAGTTCAAGGATACAGTCAATCATGGTGGAGAATTCATGGCAGGGGGAGCTTGAAGGAACTGTTCACATCATATCCACAGTTAGGAAGCAGACAGTGATGAATGCAGACACTCAGCTAACTTGCTTCTTTTTATTCAGTCTAGAGTTAGCGTGGGTCTTTCCCCCCTCAATTAACCTAATCTGGAAAATTTTTCACAGACGTGTCCCGAGATTTGTCTCCTACATGATTCTAGATCCTGTCAAGTTGGCCATCAACACAAAACACAATATACACACACAAACATAAGCATGAACACACACGTGCACGTCAAAACGTCAACTTGGGTACCTTAAATATACATAAAGTTATTAGAGACACAAAAAGCATTAAATTTAGAATGAGAAAATAATTAGCTTTCTTTGATTAGCCGTTTTTTTTTTTTTCAGGAATTATATATATACCTCATGAGGCACAAAGTATGATTCCTAAGGTTGAAAGAGAGTTGAGAATTACTGCTCTTGCAACTTTGAATTTTGGCCTGAGGCTAGAGGGTAACTGGGATATTAAAGATGAAAGACTTGCTATGAGGTTCAAATGTATTAAGTACATGGAGAAAAAAGAAGAAATGATCATCCAGTCTAGGAAAAAAGCAAAAGGTTACCTAAGAAAGTTAATTTCTTCCTACTACATTATGTGACTTGGCTGTGAACAATATTCATATAATCACAAGAAAATGATGGCTAAATTTTTCTCTTTGGAAAAAAAATTGTATTACTTCAAACAGTTTCTGAAGGTCAGAAATCTAGGAGCAGCTTCAAGACTCCAGGCCTCTCCAGAGGCTGTAGTCAAAACGTCTGGTGCAGCTGCAGTCCTCAAAAAGTCTGACTGGGAACCAGAGGGTTCACGTCCAAGATGGCTTACTCCCATGACTGTTGGCAGGAAGCTTTGGTTCTTCATCATTCATAGGAGTCTTTCCACTGGGCTGCCCGAATATTCTCATGCCATGGTATCTAGTTTCCCCCAGACAACAAAACCAAATCTGAAATGTCCTTTATAACCAGTCCTTTATAACACCATCATTTCTACTTTTACTTTTGCCTACTTGCTCAAATTAAATCTCTAGGACCTGGGCAATTAGCTCAGTTATGTGGTGTTCAGCAGATGTAAGGCCCTGCGCTCAGTCCCAGTATTGTGGGGCGGGGGAGCAAATCACTAAATCTAGCCTACTTCAAATAAGGAAGATTAGCTTCCACTTCCTGAAGGAAGATACACAAAGAATTGTGGACATTGTTCAAACAAATACAAACTCTCTGCCAAAGAAGCCTATGGAGTTACGTCTATAAATTAGTATAACTAGCAAGAACTTTATCAAGTTCACTAGATACAGAATAAGTACGTGAAAGCCGAGTGCACTTTATGTTGGAGTTAGAAAATAAGATTTTAAAAACGAAATGCAGGGCTAGAAGGGCAGCTTAGTTGATAAAGTGCTTGCCAGAGTTTTATCCCTAGAACTCACATTGTAAAAAGCCAGGCATGGTAGCATATGCTTAGAAATCAGTCGCTGAGGAGGCTTAGATAGACAGATCCCTGGGGCTTCCCAACAACCTTAATCTACTTGGTGAGTTCTAGATCTGGGAGAGATCCAGTCTAGAAAAAAAAAAAAAGGTGGTCAGTGCCTAAGGAACAACATACATATGCAGGATATACTTATATACAACTGAACACACATACAAATGAAACACAGAATTAATTAATGGGGTCTATGTATTACAAAATAATCTCTAAATCAATCCGTAAGTTTTGTCATACTTTATAAATTTTCAAAGCATAGAAATGGCTTTAAAATAATCAATAACTATCTGAAGATACAGGAAAGGTACTTGCCTTAGCAAACATTAGGGCTTATTTGAAGCTACAGAAATTCAACTGGGGATGATGATGCACACCTGTAATAGCAGAACCTGGGAGACTAAGGCAGGAGCTTCACAAGTTCAAGTCACAAGTATGGTGACGTAGCAAATCCCTGAGATTTGGGGGCATAAAGCTACAGAAATCTAGAGTGTATGCATGGTACAAAACAGATAAATCAACTAATGGTTCAAAACATTGTATCCAGAAATGGGCCTACCAACAGATACATGGGCATGGTAGAAATGGCAGTGTAGACCAAAAATGAAAGAGAAAGATTGTCCAATATTTCCTGGGATCATTTTTAAAGAGGTTAGATTCTATCACAAATACTTAGATGCAAAACTAAAAACATTTTTAAAATAAGAATAAATATGGAAGATGTCTCTGTGGCCTCTTGGTGGAGTAGGGTCTTTACAATGATGAGTCCTGGAAAAGCACAATATATTTTATAAAATTATAATTTTATGTAATAATAGGCTTAATATAGATTACAAAAGGTTGACAAATTTGATTAACTATAAAAATTGGAGTCAATTTGCATTAACTTTTAAAAATTGGAGCCGGGTGGTGGTGGTGCACGCCTTTAATCCCAACACTCAGGAGGCAGAGCCAGACAGATCTCTGTGAGTTTGAGGCCAGCCTGGTCTACAGAGCAAGATCCAGGACAGGCACCAAAACAACACAGAGAAACCCTGTCTCAAAAAATAAATAAATAAATAAATAAATAAATAAATAAATAAATAAATAAATAAAAATTTGTTTCCTGTGAAAGTCAGCACACACCAAGAAGATGGGTCAATCATAGAGAAGGAAAATGACAGAACAAGGAATACATGAAAGTATCCTCAATATTGTTGACAATCAGAAATAAAACCAGAGTGAGTTGCCATTCCTACTCTCCTAGATGACAATGAACAGTCATGGGGGCTTAGGAAGATGTGGGCATCTAGAGACAGTTCCTAAGTTGCAGGAAGATTGGAGGGATTGTGGGGTTAGAGGCAAGACAATGAGGGACCAAATTTCAAAATACCTATGTAAAAATCTTTGCAACATGCTCACAGGCAGATGAATATATGTCTAGAACTGAAGATTTATGCAACGTGGGCGTCTGTATGTTTTGGGGCGGGGGTGAGCCAGGAGAGACTTGAAGGTGCCTTTGCTTCACATGCATGGCATCTTAGATAAAGAATGCTAAGTCAATATTCAAGCAATTTAGCCCCCTGATAGTTTGAGCCTCATGTTCAGTTAGGAAAAGACAGTGAAATTTTTCCTTGAGTTGAAGATGATGATTTAGTACTTAACTACTTTAAGTTTGTATTTTTAAAAGTTCTTCTCAAAAAATGTGGCTTAAAATGAAGATTCCAGATATACACACAGTCCCAAATCACAAACAAACACGTCTTGTCATGGATACATATAAAGTTCCCTAGCAACAAAGAAGGAAATTACTTCTCAAGTGAGATGAGAAGGAAAGTCATGAAAGGCGTCACAGGCCTTGGCAAGCAAGGAGTCTGTCATGCACCCTCCAGCCAGTGACATCTGCCCAGACAAAGCCCACATCTTCAGGAGATGTCAGCTGGGTGTAATACATGGACAAGCGGTACAGAAAGAGCTGGAAATGAGGAAATCCTTGGTTTTCCAACACTTCCGCAAGGTTCTAATAATGTAACCAAGTGGTCCTAAAATTATATGTACACAACAGTTCAAGATTCGGATTCGGGAATTCTGGGGTATGGTTAGCAGTTCTGTGTTTCTAACAAGGTCTGTGGGTGTACGGACACTGCTAGTCACAATGGCACACTATTGAAAGCAAGGCCCTAACACTCAGCTGAGTGGTAGAGTAGCCACACATGCAGGTTACAATTGAAATTATAATTGTACAAATTAAAGTTCAAATCTATATCTTCACTTATACTTAGCACATTTCAGAGGCTGGACAGTCACATGAAAGCAGAGGGTGCTACACTGTGCCATGCATAGATAAAGCATGTCTACCATCATTACATTTCCACTGTTCATGGCTGACTCTAGGAAACCATGGCACCATAAAGCATTTTCAGATAGCTATTGAAAATAAAAAGTACTGAATACTATTTAGGAAGTGTGGCTTTGTTGGAGTGAGTATGGCCCTGTTGGAGGAAGTGTGTCACTGTAGAGGTGGGCTTTGAGGTCTCATATATGCTCAAGCCACACCCAGTGTCTCAGGCTTAGGAAGAACAATCTTATTCACAATAGCTTCAAAAAATAAAATATATTGCAGACCTCTACAGAACATTCCCGCATGCTGCAGAATATACATACCTCCCACCAGCCCATGGAATTTCATTTAAAATAGATGTTATTTCAGGACAAGTGTCCTAAAATACATATAGAATTAATTAAAAAGTGATATGACAATCTTATTCAATATAGTGCATGAAGTTTTAGCTAGAGCTGAGTGAAAAAAAACTAGGATACAGATAAGAAAGAAGTTTTATATATATAAATATATACAAATTTATATAAATATATAAAACTTCACTTGCAAATACTGTGATCCTGTATGTAAGAGAACTTAAACGCTCTGCCAGAAACCTCTTAGAGCTGATAGACACATCCAGTAATGTAGCAGGACACAAAACCAACATACCTAAATCAGTAGCCTTCCTGCGTAGCAATAATATGTTGACACTCCCTTCTGGGTGTGACAGTGAGCTATACAAAATAGAAGGAGGGAGCTGAACACTAGCATCCATCACTCTGCTTCTGTACTGTGGACGTAACATGGTCAGCTGCCTCGAGCTCCTGCTGCTGTGACTCCTCTGCCATGATGAGTTTTAACCTTAAACTATGATCCAAAATATACCCCTTCTCCCCTAAGATGTTTTGGTGGGCGTGTTTTATCACAGCAATAATAAAGAAAGTGAGACCGAAAATCTAGGAATAAACTTAACCAAGGAAGTGAAAGTCTAGAGTGAGACTTTAAAATGCTAAAGAAAGAAACTGGAGAAGATACTAGAAGATATAACAACTGCTCAGGCTTGTTGATCATTAGAACTAATAATGTAAAAATGATTATATTATTGAAAAGATATAAAGGCTTGATGCAATTCTATCAAAATTCCAATGACATCTTTCACAGAAATAGATGAAAGAAAGTTAGAATTCTACAGAATCATGAAAAACCCTGAATAGTCACAGTAATCTTGAGCAAATAGAGCACAGTGGGAGATACCACAGCTGCTATCCAATTAAACCATAGAGTAACAAAACAGTGCACCACACACACACGTGCACACACACACGTGCACACACACACATGCACACACACATGCACACACACAAACATGCACACACACAAACACCACATAGACCGATGGAATAGAATGGAGCATCTGGGTATATATCCATATGGGTAAAGTTGCCTCATTTTGAAAAAGTATGACATTAGAAAATATAGAACATATTCAATGAGTGGTGTTTAGGAAAGTGAATATCTACTACAGAAGAATGAAATTAGACCCTTATCTCTTACTTTGCATAAAAATCAATTCAAAGTAGATCCAAGAGTTTTATAGTAGACCTGAAATTACTAAACTATCAAAAGAGAGATCAGTACAGACTTAATCTCTTTTGAGTAGTTCAAGAAATAAATCCAAGAATTGACATATGCAATTGTATGAATTTGAAATACTTCTGTACAGTAAAAGAAACAACTCAGTTAAGAGACAGACCACAGTATAGGAAAAAATCTCCAGATAAATACTTGACAGAGATTAATAGCTAGAATCCATAAAGAGTTTAAAAATTGAACACCAAAAAAAGCCATCTACTCAGTCAGTGGACAATGAACTCAACAGTTATCAAAAATTATAAATGAATAAACACAAGAAAAACTCTTCAGGCATGGGGACACACACCTTTAATTACCACACTTGGAAAGCAGAAGCAGGTGGATCTCTGTGAGTTCAGTGCCAGCCTGGTCTACACAGTGAGTCCAAGGTTAGCCAGACAACTATGTAATAAAGAAAAAAAAGGTGGGGGGGAGAATTGATCAACATTCTGAGCCATGGGGAAATGAAATTTAAATTGTTTTCAGATTCTATCTCACCACACTCAGGAGACAAACAACAATAAATGCTAGTGAAGATATGCAGAAAAAGAGATACTTGCACACTTCTGGTGAGAATGTAAGCCAGTGAAGCCACCAAGAAAATCAATATGGAGGGTCCTCAAAGGACCAAAAATAAAACTACTATATGATTCAGGTAGACCATTCCTGGATGTGTACTCAAAGGAATCTAAGCATACCACAGAGATATCTGCGAATCCATTGTTCACAATAGCCAAGATATGGCATCAGCCTAGATGTCCATCAATAGATGGATGGATAAATAAGATATGGAGTTTTGTTCAGCCACAGGAAAGAAGAAGTTATTCCACTTTTAGAAAATGGAAGAAACTGGAAATTATCATGTTAAGATAAATATGAAGCTTTTTCTCATATGCAGAAATATATGTACATACATGCACATGAAAGTAGAAAGACTATTTGTGGGAAGGAAGACGACCAGTGAGAGAACATCAGGGGTAAATGTGAAGAAAGTACAATGATAGATATGTGAGAAACTTCACAACATATTACTTCACATGCTAATTTAAAATTTTAATTATGTGTTTGTAAAACTATGGGAGGCAGAAGACAAGTTTAGCTACTCCAAGGAACTGTGGGGAGCAGAAATTGCATTTCAACAATATTTCCCAGTTGCCCTGTGCAACCGCGAAGTTGGAGGAACACCGCTGTAATCCCTCCCTAAGGCCATGCCTGGTACAGGCAGCCGCTGAACATCAAGCATGCAGGTACATATGGCATTTGCTGCAGGAAGTTGGCTACATGGAAAAAAAAGTATTCTATAAAATCATGCACAAAGACAGGAAAGGAGAAAACCTGGAAAGACAGGAGACAAAAGTGAGAGAGGATAAATAACTTCTCTTTGTGTCAGAGAGAAGAACTCCACGGGTGATCAGGAAAAAGTAGGGTCTCTGAGAAAACCTTCCCAAAAAGACAAAAATCGAACAAGACAGCAAAATTGCCTCTCATCGGTTTAAAGCCAGGAATATTAATACATTCACTATATACGTTTGGTGGTTTAGTGAAAAAAAAAAATCCAAAACAGTATTTTAGTGTATGCCTTATTCATCTACAGTATACACCAGTGAAAGTCACAATGGAAAGGGAAGGAAACAAAATGCCTTCCTCTTTTCTTATTCGGCTAGTAGCAGTATAATTAGAATTAATCCTCAATTACACACAGCCAACTTTATAATCTACCCGTGGGTTGTTGATCTTATCAGTGCAACCTGTTATGCTAAAAGCCAGTCACTATGAAAGCCAGCCGTCAGAGAGGATGCCCCCAAGTCAGTACCAGCTTGGCTAGCTCTCACAGTGTTGGAAGGTGCTATGCAAGCTGCTAGGGGAGAAGAGTTATTACCCGTCCAACCCAGCTGTAAATCCTGTGAATGGCAGAAACAGTCAGCCCAGCAAATTATGCCCACTGGTACTATCATGGCACTGATACCTTGGCAGTATCTCAATCCATCTGATTGGACTTAAGGCACACTCAGTAAGAGGGTAACTCACACCTGGCACTGTAAACCTAGCCAAGAACACATGCCTGGAGAATTCATACACCCTAGGAGAGCCTGCTACTGCCCTTTTGCTAAACTGATACAGTACTATCCAACTGCCTTCTGAGTAGTCACCCCTGTGCCCAGAAGTAAGTGCAGCTCTCTCACCCCTCATCCAAGAAGATTCTTTCTACAGCAGGTGGAGGCTACCACAGAGAGTCACATCTGGTCAGCGTGCAGAGAATAGGTGACTGAAGAGTGCCCATCCCCACACAGGACGTCGATTAACACAAGCTCTACATCCAAGGCTCGGGAAGTATCGAGAAAGGAATAATGAAAAGACGGCGAGAGCCAGAGGACAGAGGACTGGGATGGCTGCTAGACACGATGTCTTCTGAACATGACAGGGATGTCGCTTCCATCAACTCTCAACAGTGTGATTACCTGCACAAGACCACATTGGCATGCCAATATGAATGGAGGAGGGGCATAAGGCCCTACCCCTGGCTGAAAAGCTACGATAGTTGCTAGCTGCTATGGAAGAGTGAGCCAGTTTTCTTCAGGGACAAGCCCCCTAATAGGTTGCCCATGCCCAAGTAGTCAGTCCTACACCTATGTATACACAAGCAACACTAATTGGACTCAGTAAGAAATATCCAGATAGATAGATAGATACAGTAATAATTAATATTACAAAAGAGGAGCTTGACACATAAATTTGAGAGAGAGAGAGAGAGAGAGAGAGAGAGAGAGAGAGAGAGAGAGAGAGAAATGTGGAAGGGGACATAAGAAGATTTGAGGAGAAAGGATAGCTGGATATGTTGAAAATACATCATAATACAAATATAAAGTTTAAAACCATACCTGATGCTGTTAACTAAATCTTGAGAAATGTCTGTGAATAATGAACATACAAATGAAAAGAGTTTTCTCATTAAAAAAAAAGCCAACCACATACAGCAGTTCCATCATCCTCCACAGAGCTTCCAGAAAACGTTGGAATGGAGCACCATATCAACTCACATGAGCAAACGGATGTTTAGGGAGGACATTGATAGCATCTGCCTGTCTTGAACATGCAGCAGAAAGCTACTCACTTTATAAGGTGCCAAAAGAGTAAGGGCCAACCCAGGACAACATGTGTCGTAGATGATAGTCCAGCTGTGACTGTGAAAGTCCATGTGTGTGAGATCAGCTGTGGGGCTTCTTCCAGGACAGACTCTGGGCCCGTCCCCAGCATTGCCAGTTGAGAGTGTTGAGCCATGGTCTGAGAATTTGCCTTTCTAACCTGTCCTCGGGTTATACAAACTGTCACCACACCCCCAGACTTCATGATAAGATCACTGCAGGACGGCACAGCACGGAATGCCATAAGCTAGAAGGAATTGGAACCCTGAGCTTCTTTCAAAACATGGGACTTTTGACAGGTCAGTTAAGCTTTGCCTCTAGGTTTTAATTTGTAGAATGGGGGGAAAGGCTGTGCTATTCTTTAGAGTTGCTGTGATGCTTAGAAAGCCACATAAACATCACAGTACTTAGCCAACTGTAAACACTGGCTCCTTCTCAGCTATTAGTCAGTGGATATGTTGAAGATAAAACATTATTTTTGTACTAGCTTCATCCAGTCTAATGTATGCTTCCTTAGAAGAAAGGGAAAAAGATAGACAGGGAGAGTAAATGGAAGGAGGGAGCAAGAGCATTTACTTATTTGTTCAATTATTTTATTGTACATGCAATTATCAAACCATTCACAAATACTACACATAAAGCAGTGATTCACCAAATGAGAGGATAGCATGATTTCCTATGACTGAGAACATATTCCAGAAGGAAAAGCTGTATTTTGTCACAAGCCTGTACCTACAGCAGACACAAAAGACACTGTAATTATTAAATAAGAGCTTAATAATCCATGAAATGACATTGAAAGGAGATTTGTTTAAAAAGAAAGGGAAGTGAGATCATTGGAATGGACCATTTTGGAGCAGGAAGTAAGACAGAACACAGACAGGAAATAGGAAAAGGGTCATATGGGCACAAGATGACTGCTGCCACTTTGAATGTCGGAGACCTGGCAAAGCTTCAGTGACCACTACACTGACTTAGAATGAGCTGTGGTGGTTTGAATGAGAAATGTCCCCCATAGCCTCAAGCACCTGAACATTTGGTCACTAGCTGGTGGTGCTGTTTGGGAAGGCCATGGAAACTTTAGGAGGTGCAGCCTTGCTGCAGGAGGTACAACACTGGGGATGGGCTTTGAGGGTTTAGACCCCCAGTTCCTTCTCTGTGTCCTGTTGTGGATGAGACTGTGATCTCTCCCCTGTCTGTGCCTGATTCTGCGCCTCCCCCATTTGGAACTACCCCTTTGGAACCACAAGCCCAAATAAACTCTTCTATAAGAGTCACTGGTCATGGCGTTTGATCACACCAAAAATATCACAGGTCATCTAAAAGAATTTAGAAATGAATATTCAGAGAAATGTTTCAGAAAAAGGCAAAGACTGTGCTTAAGAAGCAAGGAGATGCCAGCAGATGAGGATAACTGGCATTGCCTGGGGCATCCAGAGACAAGAGCCTAAGTCCATCTGGAGGTTCTATTAATATAGTCCTTTCTGCTCAAGGAAATATCACAAACTGAACTTTTGGCCCACCACCGTATACCCCCATGTTTCCCCAACTAAGTTTGCCGTTTCATCTCACCCATTTCTTCTCCTAGTCAAAACTACCTCTTTACAATTATATGAAAATATACCATAATATATAATAACTATCCCTGTACTAACCTTAGTTCATTTCATGCAAGCACCCCTTCTCATGAAATCCTCATACCCTTTAACACCAAATCAAAATCCATCTTCCCTGTTCTTCCAAAGCAAAATCCTTTTCTCCCCACCCCATGCTCATTTCATTAGTATACAACATTCTACCTCATGGTAAGGGACATGATGCCTACCACTCCCATGCGACTTACTGTGTTCAACCAACATTCTCATCACAAGACATGTCCATGGTGCCCACTCTGCACTTAGCACTTTCCATCAGATTAGACTTCCAACTGCAAGCATCTTGGGATAAGCCTTAGTAGTCTTCTCTGACCTCTGCATTGTGCCAGCCTATGCAGAGGAAAAAGAAAAACTGCAATAATGCCTCTTGGAAAAGACTTTAACCAATTATGGTCATGGATTTCACAGAATAATATTCCCAACTCCCTCCTAACTGGGGTAAAACAGTTCTGACATTTAGTTGCTGCATGAATCCTAAATGGTCTTACAATAAAAACCCAGAGCCAGGTATTTGGGTAAATGATGAAAGATCAGAGGAAACAAGCCACAGCCACTTCTCACCTCGCCAACTCCTCAGCCAATCTGTCTCCACAAATCCTCAGACTGAATGCCTCTGAGTCCTCAGCAGAAAGGGTCTCTAGTTCCTATCTCCTAACACCTTATATGCCTTTCTCCACCCAGCCATTTCACTTCCTATCTCAGCCTTCCTAGTGCTGGGATTAAAGGTGTGTGCCACTACTGCCTGGCCTCTATTTCTTTTAGACAGGATTAATCTCCTGTAGTCCAGGGTGGCTTTGAACTCACAGAGATCCAGACAGATCTCTGCCTCCGGAGTACTAGGATTAAAGGTGTGTGCCACCACTGCCTAACCTCTATGTTTAATCTAGTGACTGCATCTGTCCTCTGATCTTCAGATAATTTTTATTAGAGTACAACAAAATATCACCACATTTAGTTCTACCCAATCTCAAAGAGCTCGCCAAGTAGGTAAGAGACCCAATTGTTCATTGGCACATCTTGTATTGGCTCCTTTTCCATATCATTCTTACTTCCCTACCTCTTTGTTGGTATTTCCTGGGATCAGTTTTCAAACAAATAGCTACTCTAGAGTCCTTGTCTTCAAGTCCATCTCGATGAACCTCACTAACCTAAAGCAATGTCGGCATAGAGGAGCTCTTTCCTTCAGGCATGACACAACCATCAGCCATCATGACACGGATTCTCTGTGATGACCTATAGAAGACCATGGCCCAGTCCATAGTCATGGAAATGGGAGAAACAGCACACTAGGTCTGTGGCAACAGTAGTACAGCTGTTAACATTTCCCCACAGACAAGGAAAGTCACCAGACCTGCCCTGAGATTCCTACCACCACTCTTTCCTCCCCCATCTGCCTGTGACCTTGGGAGTAGGGGTGCTAGACTTTAGAGGAAGTAGGATACCTGGGGGAGGAGATCCAGAAGTGCAGCTATCATGAGTTGTCCACCCATGTTGGGGTGGGAGTTTCTCAGTGATGCCTTTGAGTTGCCGTTGAGTCACCTGCGTTCCTGTAATTCATCCATGACTTTGTAAATAACTCCAGTAAACTTACTGATTCACCAGGATCAACCTAGACCAATTCTTTTCCTTAGTCCTTTATTTAGAATTATATATATATAATAGAGACCACTTATATATAATATATATCATTGTGATAGTATATATTATATAATATATAAATAAAATAATATGTGATTATTTTATATAATATATAATACATGTAATTATATATATATATATGTATGTATTTGGGCTTACAGTTTCAGAGGGCTGGAGTCCAGAATGGTGGAACAAAGGCATGGTGGCAGAAACAACTGAGAGCTCACATCTGTAAACAAGAGGTTACAGAAAAAGCACTGGGATGGCACAAGTCTTTTGAAAACTCAAAGTCCAGTCCAGTAACACACCTCCTCCAATAAGGCCACACCTCCTAATTCTTCCCAAATAATTCTACCAGCTGAGGACCAAGCACATACATGACTAAAATCTAGAGCATTGTAGGAAAGGATAGACATAGTAAAAAAAAAATGATTATTTGACCTTATCTATCAATCAAAACAGAGAACCACCCTCACTACACCCCTAGTAACCTAACTTCTCCTCTTGAACCCCATAGAAGGAAGCCTCAAACAGTAGTGGAACCCTTGAGCACTTTCTTACTCCTGTGGCCTGTTGCTCTTAAACATAGTCTGATCTTTTCTATTGATTTGCCTTGCTACTTTGCAACCTGAGTGTACTTTTGTTTGAATTCCTTGATTCAGAGATTAAGACCTCAAAACACTCAGCCCAGACCCTGACTATGAATGAGTAACATGGTGAATTAGAGCTTCTGGAGGTGACTGGAGCCCGAGAACAGAGCTAAGTCATCTGTTGATAGGGGGAGGCTGGGTCATGAGACTGAGTGGTCTGCTCAAAGCATCTCAAAATAGAGAAGGCCTGGGCTGGAGAGAAAGCTCAGTAGTTAAGAGTACTTTTTGTTCTCACAGAGGACCTGGGTCCAGTTCCCAGCACCCACATAGTAACCTGCATCTGTAACTCCAGTCACAAGGGATCTGACCTTCAAGGGTACTGGGCACATGGTACAGATACACATGCAAACAAAACACTCACACACATAAGATAATAAAATGAGTAGAGCTTAAAAGAGGTTTTTCCTATGTCTTTTTGTTTTTGTTTTTGTTTGTAACAGAGAAACTGTCAGGAAGGAGAGGCTTTTAGCAAGGGACAGCAAGGCAGGGGAGGAGGAAGCGTGGACCTGAGGAGGTCAAATGGAGTGAAGCAACAGCTTCGGGAATGCTGGACAGTGAAGGTGTCTAAGAACCTCAAACGTGTCACACTGCAAAGCCAGATTTGGTCACAGGTCACTGAAGGGAAGATGGGAACTGGCAGGATTCAGCCAAGAGAAAAACACTAAGCCCTGACTGAGGAAAGCAGAGCTGAAAATGTGATGCACACTCAGGAGCTGGATGGTGAGGTGAGCCATGACACCTTTGCCTCCTCAGACCAAGCCCAGAGATTCCCACCTGAGCTGTGGAAAGAGATATGGGAAAGGTGTCATCAGGAGGAAAGACAGCAAGTGAAACGCAGAAGAGAATGTGTAAAGTCAGCCACAGAAGGAAAGCAATCCCATGGCAGAGTTCCGCTTCAGTCAAGCTCAGCCCATTCACTGCACCTGCTACAAAACCAAAACAAAACACAGCACAAATTCTTCCCAGCCTTTGCCTTCTGAGATGGAAACAGAATGGAGAGTAATGCTGACTTTTTTCTCTTCTGAGTCCTCTGTATCACAAGCCATTGAAGATGGTTTTCCTCCTCGTGGTGGGTTTTGTAGGTACTCAGTAAGCTCTCATCTACAAATGGAACAGGTTCACCCAAAGCAGCCAAACAGATACCAACTTCCACCTCCTTCCACTCGGGAGGCAGAGGCAGGCGGATCTCTGTGAGTTCCAGGCCAGCCTGGTCTACAGAGTTGAGATCCAGGACAGGCTCCAAAGCTACACAGAGAAACCCTGTCTCGAAAAACATATATATATACATATATATATACATATACATATATATATACATATATATGTGTATATATATATGTGTGTGGTTTCCTTTACTCTTCTACATCAAAAAAAAATCACATCCAGCCAACTTCCCTTAGGTGCAGTTGACCAGTTACACTTATGAGCGTTCTTACTGCATGTGTGTTTGCCCACAGTGGTCAGAGAGGGTGTTAGCTTCCCTAGAACTGGAGCTACGGATGGCTGTGAGCCACTGTGTGGATGCTGAGAACCAAACCCAGGCCTTCTGCAAGATCAGCAAGTGCTCTTAACCACTGAGCCATCCCTGCAGCCCTGACTGACTCACATTCTTAAGCCACTCACTGGAAAGGAGTGTTTATCACTAGCAACAAGAACAGACTGGAGCACACTCGGTACATGAGTAAAGTGTGCTCTCCTCAAGGGAGAGGAGATAGCAGCTGCAGATGAGCAACCAGCAGGTCATAACAAGTGAAGAGTCGTCTTCGTCCTTCCAAATCCAAAGAGATGCTGCCTTGAGAGGAGAGAGGTGGCTCAGTGGTTGAGAGATGCTGCCTCAGATGAGGTTTCTGGAAGCAGTGTTTGAACTCTGACTACAACCTGAGCACCCTCCGGGTAAGGAAGTGGGTGAGGGTGGGCAGAGCAGGCAAAGGCAAGGAGACGGCAGTGTCCGTTGGACCCTCCCTTCAGCCTGACTCAACAGAGTGTTGGTCCATGAGTCATATCGTGGAATTGACTCCAACCTTGAGGCAAGGGACTGAAGTTTTGTATCCCATTTTTGTCTGTCCTTATCTGTGACTTGCTGAAACAAATACAAACTCCAAAACAACGTGACTCCCTGCCAGCACTCCAGCACGTGTGTGTGTGTGTGTGTGTGTGTGTGTGTGTGTGTGTGTGCAGGGCCCAGGCACAGGGTCTGAGCAGGGCACTCAAGTGCCTACCCTAGATTATTCCTAGAGATGGACCTGAGGAAACCTGCAGTAGGCCTCTGGATCAACCATCACATGAGAAGACCATGCCATGTGGGGGGCCATTCTGGTCTCTCCACAGCAGGACAGTGACAGAACATGTGTTCCTGCCAGGCCACTGTGACATGCTTGTTTGTTTCTACAGGAGCCCAGTACCTCCTAGTATGTCCCAAGGTCCAATGCATAGCTTTCTAAGGAACCACAGAATTCCAGGCCCTACTTCTGAAGTTTTCACAGACACAGAGACCAAGCTAAAACAGGCATCTGTATTCACATCTGCCAATACTGTTAACAGGAAAACATTAAACAATTCTGCCACTTTCAAGTCGCATTCTAAATTTCCTCCAGGAGGAAGAGGGTCTGGCTGCCCTGACTCCTCTTTTCACAGGAAATTGGAAGGCTTTCGAGAACACCGACACAATGGACAAGTCTATCTCCCAAATCACCTATCATAAAATTAAAGATCGAATTGCAACATACAGATTAATTCCCTCTTGAAATAGAGCCTGAGCTTGAAAGCAAGGAGAAGGAAGGCCTGAACAAATCAGCTTTGGCAGAAGTTAAAACATTTTCTAAGCAAACTGGCTGTTCTCTCTGCCATCAGCAACAGGAAGCGGAAAGACTTACGCCTCCCAACTGTGGCTCTCAGAGAAGTCATTACTTCTGATAAGCATGCATTTGAGACAACACTATGCATCCGTGTACATATGCACTCTTACATTTTCACTTTCTGCATTTCTGTCTTACTCCCTTTATGTGTTGGAAGCTCCACTGGGGGAAGAGTTGACTAGGGCTCACTCTGTCCTCTTCTCTCCATTTCCATGCCTTGCATACAGAAAACGCCCCACCAATATTTATGGAATTTATGAGTAAATAAAATCAGCAGAACTTTATGATCTGCTACCACCATCATCAATGGTAGAGTTTATTACTCGCCCAACTAGGAAAACATTGGAACAAGCCTTCTTAACACTTTAACACCTTAGGGAGAAATGACTTTCCAAAAACAGGCTCAACTGGGAAGCCTTCAGAAGCAGGAGCCATTACCCAGTGCATTTCAATAGCACCAAGTAATTCTGAGGCTGGGGAAATCTACTGTAAGGGTGCCCTCTGCTGGAAGCAGTCATTTCCACTAAGCAAGCAAAGAGCAGACTTGACATTTCTCACCAAAGCAACGTTTGCGAGCTTAACCCATGAGGCTTACAAATTGTGAGAATCCCATTGCCCTCACATTAGGTAAAAATCAATTCAAATTGAGGTTCAAGGGAAAATACATCTTGACAGAGAAGCTTGAGAATGAAAGTGCTCAAGCTCCGGCACTGAGAACACTTTCACAGATGTCCAATTTTATCCCGTTTGAGCCGCCTTTAAAGGCACCTCAATTTGGAGAAGGAGATTCAAGATGGCAGCTGCCAGTACCCTCTAGGCCTCGGGGCCATTCCAAGGAGTCTGAGAGGCCCACGGGGGCTTTGTGGGGAGATACGGTGGCCAAGGATGATGTTTTTAAAAAGACAAGTCTTATGGAAAGATGCTTTTAAAAAGTGTTTTCATGAAATTGGGGGGTGGGGGGAGATGGCAGAACGGAGTTGAGCTGCTGCGGCATGAGAGCACTGCCGTGAGGTCAAAGAGACATGTCGTTAACAAATGGAGCTGGTCCTGGACCACCACAGGCCTGCCTTGTTGCTGGCCTGATGCTCGCCCTGCATGGGAGAGGAGAGCACAGGGCCGATGTGATATCCTGGTTGTGCCTGGGGTGCCGGCTGGGCGGCCGATGCCAAGAGCAGGGTGGTGTACAGCAGCCTGGAGCTCGAGAGGATCCTGCCCCCGCCCCCCGCCCCCCACCCCATGTTGCTCAGTCTCACTGGCTCTGAGCGACAACAATATATCTGAAATGAGGAATGGTTCATTTTCTGGAATTAAGTCTCCTGGAAGGAGTTCTGAGGTCTGTGCTGCCTCCAGAGGCTGTGTTGACATCAGTAGCCAGGTGTTGCTGCACCGGCCTGTGTTGATGCTCTGGGTATGTGCTGCCCCCGTGAGGCCATGTTGGTGTCTGTGGGAGGCTATGCTGCCGCAGGCTGGGTTGATGTCTATGACCCATGCTGTTGCCAGGGACCAGGAGGGGAAAGCTGCCACTGGAAACCGTGTGGAAGTCGATCTGTGCTGGGGCCAGCTGCTAGGAGCGAGGAAGCTTCTTTTGCGATTGTATTGATGACTACAGACTCATAACTGAAAATGAGAGGCATTGAAGACCACTGGGAGTTTGATGATGCACCAACTAATATATGGGCAACACAAATTGGACTTGGTGTTTTGGGTTTTCTTTAGAAGGTGCAATGGTGGGCGGCAGGTGGGGCTGGGGAGAGCGGAAAGCAAGTGTGATTGGGGTGCATTGTGCAAAACTCCCAAAAAATTAATAAAAATATTCTATTGGGGGAAAAGGTGCCTTAATTTGTTTAGGGTCAGAAGCATTATGCCCAGCACCCTGGCTGAATTCCATCTATAGAAATTATATTCTGGTAGGTTTTTTTTCTTACATTTCAGCTGAAAAGGAAGAATTTTCTCTTCCTGGTCCAAGTTAACCTATTAATGCTGGAATGTTGGGTGGCTAACACTGGGGTTTAAAATCTAAATGGTACCTAGTCTGTTCTCCTTTCCACCTCACCCTCCCTCTCCATTCCCTTAATTCTAGTTGAATGCTCTGTGTCTCATAAACAGATATTTGCAGGAGACCTCTTTGAGGACAAAGTTTTCACATTCCCCATCACTTTGCAAGGCTGCTCAGAGACTCTCCTATAAATGTTTGTGGTAGTTTGAATAGGTATGGCACCCATATACTTGTGTGTTTAAATGCTTGGCCCATAGAGAGTGGCATTATTAGGCGGTGTGGCCTTGTTGGAGGAAGTGTGTCACTGTGGAGGTGGGCTTTGAGGCCATATAAACTCAAGCTACACCCAGTGTGGTACAGTCTCCTTCTGCTGCCTACGGATCAAGATGTAGAACTCTCAGCTCCTTCTCTAGCACCATGTCTCCCTGCGTGCTGGCCATGATGATAATGGACTAAATCTCTGAACTATATGTCAGTCCCAATTAAATGTCTTCCTTTTTAAGAGTTACCATGGTCATGGCATCTCTTCAAAGCAACAGAAACCCTAAGACGGTGCTGTGGATATCGCTCTGTATAAATAAAATGCTGATTGGCCAGTAGCCAGGCAGGAAGTATAGGCGGGACAAGCAGAGAAGAGAATTCTGGGAACAGGAAGGCTGAGTTAGGAGATGCTGCCAGCTGCCACCATGAGTACCAACACGTAAGATACAGGTAAGCCACGAGCCATGTGGCAAGGTATAGATTTATAGAAATGGGTTAATTTAAGATGTAAGAACTAGATAGCTAGAAGCCTGAGCCATTAGGCCAAGCAGTTTAAATAATATAAGCTTCTGAGTGATTATTTTATAAGTGGGCTGCGGGACTGCCGGGGTTTGGCGGGACCCAGAGAGAAAACCTCTAGCTACAAGACAGTGTTAAAAGGTAAAAAACCATCATCCTAACACCTGTATCTTCAACCAGCTGAGTACGGGGGCACATCAGGTGCTGAGGATGAAGAACATGACAGAGATGGCTAGGTTGGGTAATTTTTGCTTTAGAAATCGGTATGGAGGTGTTGCAAAAGCCTCACATCTGCTTCTGCAACTTGGATTGAAGCAAATCTCTGGAGAATAGTCGCCAGCCTTCCAGACAGGAAGACTGTACCTGGGTACCCTTCTAGGAAAGAAGAGGTGTGTCGGCAAGGGCTCCCGGGCATGCTGTGTCTCCCTCTCCCTGTCCCTCTGGACCTGCTTCCAGGTGATGTTCTAAGGCCTCCGACTTCTCCTTCAGCCCATATCTCTAGCAGCAGCAACAGTTGGGCGGCATTTGCAGCATCAACACTGCCACCCATTGGTTGGAGTTAGATAAAGGAACAGCAGTGGGAAGGCCCCAAGACTTTCTTTAAGGATGTGATGGGAACCTGATGTGGCTGGTGCATGGTGTGTAAAGGAGAAGGTAGTGAGGGGAGCTGATTGGCCAGCAGAAGACGACCAGGCAGCAAATAGACTGAGCAGTATGGCTCCCATATCTCTGATATGACCAGTGGAAGGCTGTAAGCTGCCATTTATGGACACAGTGCCCTCTGGTTTGGGCTGGGACAGCAGATCAGATGTGGAGAAGTTACGTTTAGCATGTAAGTTGAGATGTCAAATGGGCGTCTGGAGTCCATAGAGAATCTGGAGTGGGTGGATAGGTGCTCAACACACAGAAAGTCTTGAAAACCGTAAGAAGAAAACCTCCATTCAGAATGGCCATGCCAAGAGGATAGGGCACAGGGAAAACACCGAGAAACGTGAACGATGAAAAGGAAAGACTGAATAAACAAACATTTCTTTAAACCTAGGAAATGGTAAGAAAAATGAATTCATTAGTTCAGGGCAGGAAAGGAAAATATCAAGGAAATCCTCCCAAGAACACAGGGAACAATTTTCCAGGGTAAAGGGCACATAAGTGTCCAGAATCATGTAAGAAAGTAGACCCATACCGAGATGCATCACCACACTTTCAGAACTTGGAGGACAAAAAATTTTCAGAGAGGGAGAAAGGTTATATGTGAAAAATTAGGGTCAACATGACATCGAGTTTATCAACAATGAAGTCAAAAATATTAATTAGTACTCTCATACTTAAAATTTTACAAACTCCTTTTTCATCTTTCTTTTAATTTATTTTTAACTAAGAAATAATTAGATCATTTCCCCCTCTCCTTCCTTCTACCACTCTCACACCCCCATTCACTCTCAAATTCATGACCTCTTCCTTTTTTGGTTTTTCAAGACAGGGTTTCCTTGTATAGCCTTGGTGCCTGTCCTGGATCTTGCTCTGTAGACCAGGCTGGCCTCGAACTCACAGAGATCTGCCTGACTCTGTCTGCCAAGTGCTGGGATTAAAGGTGTGCACCACTACCACCCGACCATCATGGCCTCTTTTTATTTATTATTGGTGTGTGTGTGTGTGTGTGTGTGTGTGTGTGAGAGAGAGAGAGAGAGAGAGAGAGAGAGAGAGAGAGAGAGAGAGAG
>CABHPQ010165347.1:0-17163 GCA_902168405.1 Peromyscus aztecus | reverse complement strand
AGAGAGAGAGAGAGAGAGAGAGAGAGAGAGAGAGAGAGAGAGAGAGAATGCTCATATGTATTACATGCAGTTTTAGGTAAATATAAAATAGTATTATTCCCTATGGCTTTTTCAAATCCTTAATGTTGTCCTCCCTTTCCTTCTGTATTGCCCCCCTTTTCCCTCCTCACTTCTCAAGTAAAGCACCCTCATTTTTCCCATTCCCCCCTCCCCACATCCTCTGATTCTGTTCTCTACAGCGCCTTCCCCGTGGTCGCTTTTTACTTTCCTGATTTCTGTAGTTTCTTCAAGTTCTATATTCATATCTGAGGAATTGGAATTAGAATTTCTCTCCCATAAATGAGAAAGAAAATGAAGCACTTGACTTTCCAGGTCTGGGTTACGTAACTCAATATAATACTCTCAAGTTCCATTCATTTACCCGAAAATGTCATGATTTCATTTTTCTTTACAGCCAAATAGTATTCCATTTTCATTATGCATTCGTTTTAAATGACATTTAACTTACTCCCATTTTTTTTCAAGTATTTAACACTAACAGAGGAAATGGCTGTTTTTAAATCTAGTCACACTGATAATGAAGATTAGCCATCACAACTCCACACTTGTCAACATGACATCCAAGCACATCATTTTAAATCAAAACATCCCACTTTGGCCCCTAAAGCCTCATTTCATCTCATAATACAAAATACATTTAGTCTACCTCTGAGAGTTCCCACAGTCTTTAACAGTCCCAGTACTGCTCAAAAGTTCAAAGTTGCTACTGAGACTTGAGACAACTCTTGATTGTGAGTCCCTATAAAATCAAAAAACAAGTTGCATGCATCCAATATAAAATATAGCAGAGTAAACATTCCCATTCCAAGATGAGAGATGAGTCCAGAGCAAGGGAAGACGAGGCCAATTCGAGAGTGAAACCCAGCAGGGCAGACACCAAGTCCTGCACTCCATGTCCAGCATCTGGGAGTTGTGGTATCATCATCTGAGCCCCAGTGGCCTTAGAAAACCCTGCCCTTCCAGCACTTCTGTTCACAGTGCATGTGACTCTTCTCTGCCTGCCATGGTCCTGACAACTTGAACTTCCTCAGATCTCTATGCAATTCAGGTTTCACCTTCCCAGTTTTATGGCATCCAAGGATCACCTTTTTTTTTTAGGTTTATTTATTTATTAAACTTAATTTTACATATCAGCCATGGATTCCCTTGTTCTCCCCACTCCCGCCCCCCCCCCCGCCTTCCCCCCAGCTCACCCCCCATTCCCATCTCCTCCAGGACAAAGACTCCCCTGAGGATTGAGTTCAACCTGGTAGATTCAGTCCAGGCAGGTCCAGTCCCCTCCTCCCAGGCTGAGCCAAGTGTCCCTGTATAAGCCCCAGGTTCCAAACAGCCAGCTCATGCACTGAGGACAGGACCCGGTCCCACTGCCTGGATGCCTCCCAAACAGATCAAGCTAATCAACTGTCTCACTTATCCAGAGGGCCTCATCCAGTTGGGGGCTCCTCAACTATTGGTTCATAGTTCATGTGTTTCCTTTCATTTGGATATTTGTCCCTGTGCTTTTTCCAGTCTTGGTCTCAACAATTCTCGCTCATGCAAACCCTCCTCTTTCTCGCCAATTGGACTTCTGGAGCTCCACCCGGGGCCTGGCCATGGTTCTCTGCATCCAGTTCCCTCTCATTGGATGTGGTTTCCAGCATGACAATTAGGGTGTTTGGCCATCCTATCACCAGAGTAGGTCAGTTCGGGCTGTCTCTCGACCATTGCCAGTAGTCTATTGTGGGGGTATCTTTGTGGATTGCTGTGGACCTCTCTAGCACTTTGCTTCTTCCTATTCTCATGTGGTCTTCATTTATCATGGTCTTTTATTCCCAAGGATCATCTCACAAGGGACCTGACCCTGTCATACATGGCCTAGCCTCAGTAGCTTTCTAGAATGTTGGTACAAAAAAGGCCTCCATACTAAAATACTGAGTGAGGTAATCCAGAGCCAGAAAGACAAATAGAGCATACACTCTCTCATCTGAGGCTCCTCACTCCAAATCTTCAGATGTGAGTACACAGCCTGGAGTGACTGCAAAAAAAAAAAAACAGGAAGGTAAAATGAGACCATTTCCAGGATAGGGAGGTTAGGGGGACAATAGAAAAGGGAATAGCAGGGTACCAGTGATCTGATCAGGGAAATAGGGAAGGGGGACTCTGTAGGGACAGGGAGAGGGGGGGAGAGTAATACAGAAGAAGAGAAAAGAGTAAACTAAAAATAAGGAAGACCGGGCAGCGGTGGTTCACACCTTTAATCCCAGCACTCGGGAGGCAGAGGCAGGCGGATATCTGTGAGTTTGAGGTGAGCCTGGTCTACAGAGCAAGATCCAGGACAGGCACCAAAACTACACAGAGAAACCCTGTCTTGAAATCCCCCCTGCAAAAAAAAACAAACAAAAAACAAAAAAAAAAAGAACCCAATAAGGAAGTCTGAGAACACCATATAGAATCATACCAAAAAAAAACCCAGTATAATACATGTAATTCTGTATATAAATATGCATACATAGTTTTAATGAACTTTCCTCATCTTGGCTGATGGTGCTCCCTCCAGGAACCAAAGACCACCTAACAAAAACCCCAATACCAGATATGAGGGGTCCTCATACAGCCTATTGCTGTTGCTCTAGAGATGGAAAGTATCCTAGTACAGAAGATACCATGCACTTCAGACACATGGACCAGAGACCCCTGAGCTGGAATTGATCTGAATGCCTCCTCCCTGAAAGTCCTCACTGAGGACTCCTACCCAGCTATGAACCATGTCAATGACGAGCACAGCACGATAACCCTAAAGCTACCACAGTGACATACACATCTTGGTGGTAACCAATAGCTCTCTAATTGGATTTAAGACCCACTCAACAAGAAGGAGACCATGTCTAGTACTGGAAACCTAGCTAACTACTTAGTGCTAGTGCAGTCACGGTTATTGGAGGAGAGCCAACAACGGCTACTTTCCTAAGACAGCATCATCTCTAACAACAATCTAAATGTCTGTCTTTATAACCACGGATAAGCATAGTCTTCACTCCTTGTAGATGAACAATCTTATTAAATAAGAAACACAGAGTCAAATTCAGAGTTAAAAGCCCAAGAGGTCAGAGCAGTAGTTAAAAGCTAGGAAACCTTTTCTTACCCTTCACTGCCGCTGCTGTCCTACCTCTCCGCAAGAGGGCTACTTCCTGTGTGTTTGTCCTTTTTATTGACTTTTTGTTCTGCCTTCTCATTGGTTGTAAACCCAACCACATGACCTCCTCGTCACTGCCCATCTATACAGACCTCCAGGTCTTCTATGGTTGGTATTGAGATTAAAGGCGTGTGTCTCCATGCTGGTGGTATCCTTGAACACACAGAGATCTGCCTGTCATGTGATCGGGATTAAGGGTGTGTGCTACCACTGCCAGACTTCTGCTATGGCTTGCTATTAGCTCTGACCCCCAGGCAACTTTATTTATTAATATACAAATAAAATCACATTTTAGTACAAATAAAATATCACCATAACTCCTCATCAAGGAAACTTCTCCACAACAGAGGAAGGGAGGTCACTATAGAAAACCACAAGCAATCAAAACGCAGAATTGTGGATTCCAGTACCAATGGAAACATCTGCAAAACACTCCTGCACCCATAGGGCTCAGGGTATTGCTGTGGGATGGTCTGTATGTCAAATTGCTCTGATTGGTCAATAAATAAAACACTGATTGGTCAGTGACCAGGCAGGGAGTATAGGCAGGACTAACAGAGAGGAGAATTAAGAGAACAGGAAGCTGAGTGAGAGAGACACTGCCAGCCGCCACCATGACAAGCAGCATGTGAAGACGCCGGTAAGCCACGAGCCACGTGTCACATGTCAAGGTATAGATTTATAGAAATGGATTAATTTAAGATATAAGAACAGTTAGCAAGAAGCCTGCCACAGCCATACAGTTTGTAAGCAATATAAGTCTTTGTGTTTACTTGGTTGGGTCTGAGCGGCTCTGGGACTGGCGGGTGACACAGATTTGTCCTGACTGTGGGCCAGGCAGGAAAACTCTAGCTGCAGGGTACATTCTGCAAGAGGGGGTGGAAAGATTGTACTAGTCATAAGATCAGGGAGTTTTCTGTGAGATTGTGTCTTCTGGTGATGTCAAAAGCTACACAAATAAAGTCTCACCAACATCACTGGCAAATATGAGCTGAACAAGGACAATAACAGACATGCCAAAGTGGACCACGGAAAGGTCCGTGAGACTTCAACCCTGCACAAAGAACTACAGGCAACTAAAGAAGGCTGAGAGTGGGGAAAAGTCTTCCTTCCCCAGAGAAGAGCATACCAACTGGTTATCCAATACCAAATGGTCAGCCCTGAAAACATACATGCAAGTAACATTATACAGACTGAGTAGGTCATATTTAGGAATATATAATATACATGCATGCATGCAATAACAATTAACAAAAAAAGAGGCCATGAATTTGAAAGTGAGCAAGTAGGGATATATGGGAGGTTTTGGAAGGAGGAAGAGGAAGGGACAAATGTTGTAATTATAATCTCAGAAAATGTACAGAATTACAAAGCCCCCCTTACCCCTTCACTTGTGCATCCTTCATGCCTGGAAGACAAGGGCCATGGTGGACTATATGGCCAAGTTCTGCTTTCCGCTCGCGGCGATGTAACTAGATCCCCTTGGACTGCAGTTGTGTTAGTCTCTAGGTACTTCGGGGCTGACCCTGGGGAAACACTCAACACAGATGGCCATCTGGGAGCAAGAAGCATTTCAATCAAGCTGTCTCCTTCCAAACATATTTACATTGCTGCAAGCTGGTCTTGCCCTGGGGGCACCTGTCTTATTGTGTAGTACAGGTTCCTCTTAACAGATAATCATCTCTTTAACAGCTGCTGTCCACACACCCTGCTTGTCCACAACTTTCACCTCCCTCTCACTTCTTTCCCCAAAATGTCTTATTTAGGAATAGATCTGTGTATACATATAACTATAATGCATGCAGTAACAATTGGTGGGAAAAGGCCATGAATGTGAAAGGCAGCAAGGAGGATACATGGGAGGCCACTTGCTGGCCTCTCTGTGGACCTGGACAGTGCAGTGCAGTAAGAAGGGCACGGTCTAAATACTACCCTGTCTTGAAATTTTCTCCACCAACAAAAGATTCCATTACTCTGGGTGTGTGTGTGTGTGTGTGTGTGTGTGTGTGTGCGCGCGTGCACTTCAATTGGCTTTATTTTTGGGGGGGGGGGTTTCGAGACAGGGTTTCTCTGTGTAACTTTGCGCCTTTCCTGGAACTCACTTGGTAGCCCAGGCTGGCCTTGAACTCACAGATATCCGCCTGGCTCTGCCTCCCGAGTGCTGGGATTAAAGGCGTGCACCACCACTGCCCGGCAATTGGCTTTATTTTTATTAGACTAGAGACAGATGATTTTTCAGTGATGAAAGTAGCAATGTCCAAGGTATTATACAAATAGGAAATGCATGTTGTTTTTGAATTATCCGGAAGCTGGATGGCTCAGAGACCTAAGGTAGAACCAAACACGACTGACAAAAAAAAAAAAAAAAAAAAAAAAAAGTGAATGAAGTGATTCCTAATGATATTCTGCTATACTCATAGATCGGTGCCTAGCCCAGTTGGCATCAGAGAGGCTTCCTCTAGCAGTTGACAGGAACAGATGCAGAGACCCACAGCCAAACATTAGGTGGAACTCGGGGAATCCTGTGTAAGAGGGGGAGGAAGAATTGTAAGAGCCAGAAGGGTCAACACCAGGAGAACACGGCCCACAGAATCAACTAAACAGGACTTATAGGGGCTCACAAAGACTGAAGCAGCAATCTCAGAGCCTGTGTGGGTCTGTGCTAGGTCCTCTGCATACGTGCTGTGGGGTTTAGCTTGGGTTTGTTGTTGGACTCCTAACGGGGCGAGTGGGGATGTCTCTGACTGCTATGTCTGCTCTTTGCACCCTTTTCCTCCTCCTGGGTTGCCTCATCCAGTCTTGATCTGAGGGTTTGTGCCTAGTCTTATGGCATCTTGTTATGCTGTGTTCTATTAATATCACTAGGAAGTCTGCTCTTTTCTGGAGGGAAAATTATTTCATTACTTTTTAATTCAGTCTCACTCAAATCTCAGAAGATAAGCAAAAATACAATCAGTCCTTGCCACAATGTCACATGAATGGTCCCTAGCCCAGTTCCCAAGAGAGTTTTGCCCTATTCTGAAACCTCATGAGCCAGGACTCCACTGTCCGTACTTCTCTTAACATTCTAGTTTTCTCAACTCCAACCTGAATGACCCAGAAGGTTTACCTAACTCTAGGACTTCTCTAGCCCAAAGCTCCAAAACTCTCCACAGTCCTCTAAAGGTTAGTCCTTTGTGTTCTTAGGGAATATCGTGGATTGGAATCATCACAGTGTCAGCCTCATACCTCATGCAAATTTCTGCACTGGTTACTCTTCTTGTTGCTGAGAGAGAATACCTGAAAAAGCAAGTTAAGGAAGGAAGGGTTCACTTGGACTAACAGTTTGAAAGTACGGTCTATCATGGAGGACATCTTACTCAGTATTCTGTTGCTGTGAAGAGACACCATGACCAAGGCAACTCTTATAAGAGAAAGGACTTAATTAGGGGCCCGCTTACAGTTTCAGAAGTTTAATCCATCACCATCCTGGCAGGGAGCATGGCAGCATGCAGGTAGGCACTGGAGCAGTAGCTGAGAGCTACGTCTTGATCTGTAGGCAGAGAGAGAGGGAGGGGGGACTCTGGGCTTGGCATGGGCTTTGGAAATCTCCAGCCCACCCCCAGTGACACACCTCCCTCAACAAGGCCACACCTCCTAATCCTTTCAAATAGTGCCACTCCCTGGTGACTAAGCATTCACATATATGAGCCTATGGGGGCCACCACAGAGAAAAAAAGCTTTGAAGCAGGAGAACAAGGTTCTTAGTTCTTTGGAGGAATGGGGAAGAGTTTGGAGCTTTGGACTAGGGAAATCCTGAAGTGAAGTCAATGTTCTAGAACATTCAGGTGCAAGGTTTGGAAGACCAGGATGCAGGAGCAGATAAAGGCAGCTGACACTCAATTTGCTTTCTCTCTTTCACTGAGTCTGACACCTCAGCCAAGAGATGATACCCACATTCAGGGTGGTCTTTCTCTCCTCAGCTAATCCCCCAAAGGATACATTCAGAGATGTGTCTCTATTATGCTTCTAAACCCAGTCAAGTTGACAATGGAGATTAACGGCACAGGCTCTGAGTCTGGGTATGGTTTTGTAAAGGAGGAGATTTGCAAGTCCATTCTCACAGCTCAAGAAATACCCAGGCCCATGTTCACCAAGATTTGCACAAGATTGTTCATTCCAGCACTGCCTTTTTATAATTACTTCTTTTATTTTTGAGACTATGATTAAATCACTCCCCCCCTTCCTCTTCTTCCCTTCAAACCTTCCCATAGATCCCTACTTGCTCTTCTTCAAATTCATGATCTCTTTTCACTAATTGTTGTTATGTACATATATGTATTCCTAAATATGGCCTGCTCAGTTGTTATAATGTTGCTTGATATCTATGTTTGCAGGGCTGGTCATTTGGTGTTGATAACCAGTTGGCGTGCTCTGCTCTGGGGAGGACCATTTCTCCTGTCGTCAACATTCTTTAGCTGCCCGTCCTTCTTTGGGTAGGGTGGAGACCTAATGGACTTGTCCCCATCCATTTTGGCATATCTGTTGCTGTTCTCCTTCTTCAACACATGTTTGGTTGGGCCGTCATGTTGGTGAGACTTTAATAAGTATAGCTTTTGACATTACTAGGAGACAGTCTCAGAGTAAACTCCGTGGTCCTCTGGCTCTTAACAATCTTTCCACTCCCTCTTGCCCCAATGTTCCCTGAGAGTTCCTTAGATGAGGGAGTTTCAGCACTGTTTTTAATAGACAGAAACTGGACATTAGAGTTACAATAAAATGAATGAATAAATTATTATTTAGTCATGAGATGGACTAATATACAGCAGTGATCACAAAGAGATATGGGTTAATTTCACACATATAATGTTGAGAAAAAGAAGCCAGTAGTAACAGATACATATTATATGGTTGTAAAACATACTGAATGCTTATAATTTTTTTTCAAGTACAACCAAAACTAATTTAAAGTAGTAAAAGGCAGAAGGTGGGCCAGCAAGATGGCTTAGCAGGTTAACGAACCTGCCTCCAATCCTGATGACCCAAATTTAATCCCTGAAATGCATAGCAGAAGGGAAGGCTCCACATGCATGCTGTGGTGTACACGTACACAAAGTAGATAAATAAAAAACAAGCTTTCTTAAAGACAGGGATTGTTTATCTTTGGAGAGGTTGAAAATGAGTATAGGAGGCATGGCGGGGGAGCAAGGAGGGATTTCTGAGGAGCTAGTGATGGGCTGTTGCTTCTGGGTTCTCAGTTTCCAAAATCCTCTGTTCTGTTTATTTAAGATGAGTATACTTTTTATATACATTGTATCAATTTTAAAATGGGTTGAGGATATAGTGAAATGACAGAGGACTTCCCTAGCATGTGAGAAGCCCTAAGTTTGATCCCCAGAAATACTTTTTAAAATGTTAAATGACTACACAGGCCAATATATAATATATAATAATATATATTTTATATATAATATATAAATATATAATCCTTAATGGCCCCAAATTTGTGTTTCTCCAGGTTTTTTGTTGTTCTTGCTGCTCCTAAAGGATTGTTGACTAAGGTGGTCAGGGGTTGGGTCAGCTCAGGTCTTCTCAGAAGCAGACACCAGGATAAAGATCAAGGTGATCAAGAGACTTGTTGGGGAAAACAGTTACAAAGAGCCATGGGAAGTCAAGTAAAAGGCAGGCAGACCTTTCCAATATAACAAAGCTTTCTTATCTGTTAAAGAAGGCAGGGAAGGACTGGATAAGAATAGTCACAGGGGAACTATGTGAACAGAAGAAGAAACTAGGAACAGGGACCACAAGAGGGTAATGAGCGGAGAATATGGTCCTAGAACCTGATCCATTCAATGAAATGTCATTATGAAGTCACCGCCGTGCACAATGAATATATGTGAAGAAAACATTTTCAAGATCAGTCTCCAATCAGATAATAGTTTTAAGAGAATTTAGGCCAGACCAGTCAGAACCGCCTAGCCAAAGCTGTGTGGAGGAGCATGCCTGCAATGTATCCAGAGGTGGGCTAGCAGGAGCTGTCAATCATCTCTGGAAGAGCAGAAGCCTATCAGGAGGGTTTGGTCACTCCTGGAAGCAAGCACAAAAGTTGTTCTGTGCAACACTGTTTGTCTTAGCAAACAATAACCAACTTCAATGTTGCATCAATAACAAGATCACAGAAACAACTATATGCCCCCACTATATATCCTCAACAGACAAAAGGAACCAGAGAGATCTGCATGTACCAACATGATGAGATGCTCAAGACATCACAATGGAAAATAATAATATTATTAAACAAAAATAAATTAATGGCTGCAAAATTCTCTCTCTTTTGTGACCGCAAAAAAAGTCTGGTTTAATTATGAAATGCATCATTCCCTCAAATGGCACATCGAAGAACTCTGATTAAGTATTCTGTCATCATTTTTCTTCACAGAGTTTTATTTTCAGATAGATTGTATTTCAAGTTTATGTGCATAAGAAATTATGATTTAGCTGTCAGGGGTAAACCTATGAATTGCTGAGGTACTTTCCTCTACATAATTACTTTTTCACTACTACATTCTCTGCAACTGTTTGCTCCAAGCCTTTGAAAATATGTTTCATTAGACGTTGGGGAGTCAGCAATTGATGTCATCTGCTCCTCCCATCTTTGCTTTTTGTCTCTTGCTTCCACCATTAAAATCTTATCCTTCCTGTTTGCCTTGTTTGTTTCTTTAGACAGGGTCTCCGGGTAGAGCCCTAGCTGGCCTGGCACTCACCTTTTGCCTAAGGGACAGAATATTCACATTAGCTGGGGATCTTTGAATCACAAATTATTATACTTTGTCTATGTACGCATGAGTTCTTTGCCCTGGTTTTTAAAGTTTGCTTGACTGCTTACTTGTTTTGTAGGAATTTGGTCTGGTGGGTTCCCTCTCACGGGCCCCAGACACACTCATTTTCCCTGTCCCCATCTGTAACCCGCTTCACATATCTCCCAGGTGACTTCCTGATGTAAGTGTCCAAGAACTAGACTCATTTGAACTTAGAATGACTCATGCCTAATAACAACATGAGCCCTGGCATCAGACCACCCGGACCCCTGTCACAGCTTTGCCACTTACTGAGTGGCTGCATCCGAGTTCACACAAACAGCTGTCACCTGAAAATAAGGCCAGTGCCAGTAGTCACGTCCAAAGGCCATTGTGAGAATTAAGTGAAACACTGACATGAAATCCTCAGAGCCCAACCAATGAAGTAGCCTCAGAGCTGATCTTCATTAAATACTTAAATTACCAGAGGTGGGGCCCTGATGGGAGAGAAGAAATTGCTTTGCATTTATGTAAAGCACAAAGTTTATGATGGGGCTCTTTCCTTAGCAATGGGCCCTGGGAACAGTTCCAGACACCTGCAAAGTGACCACATGCTAGTTGTTAGGTTTGTGGAGACCTGGACAGAGTTAAGAGAAGCATGAGTCAGCAGAGTGGTTCTCACACTGCCAAGTCAGAATGTCACCATGACCGAATCCCAGCAGGAAACCGAATCCAGGGTGCCTGGAGTTCAGCAAATTCCAAGTCCTTCAGAGCGAAGGACTGAGATTTTAACGCAATGTGTCCGTGCGTTTGTCACGGAAGTGCTCAGCTGCTTCTGGAGTCTAAAAATAGTCCGCTCGTTTCCCAATTTTCAGCTCTCACAGTTTTAAAAACTTTTTTTTTTAGATCAAAACAATAAAAACAGAAAGATCAGAAGATGATCTATGACAAGATGTGAGGCAACTACGGATGACCTTCTAATCCACACACTCACTCAGTCACAGCCCTCAGATGGTCTCAGCCTTTCAAGGAGAAATTACAAATAATTTGTCCAACCAGTGAGCTGCAAACAACCACATATCACAACCAGTCAAATAAATCTGTCACTCAATCAGGACTGTAAGGCACAGTAAGGGTGGCAGACTTCCCAAAATAACAAGCCCCCCAGCTCCCTTGACTGTCTCTTAGGAGAAGAAAAAGCAAATGATTCAACGGTTGCCGGAGAGTCCAAGAAGCCAAAGATGGATACCTTGGCCAAAGCAGCAACAGCAGCCAGGAGGCCAGCTGCAGGCTGCAAGGCTCAGCACTTGGCCACTGCACACAGAGTCTGTTCATTCTCAGGGCCCACCTGTCAGACAGGCTGTGCAGGTGTGACACACCAGTGGCCTTGTTTCTCAGCCTCTTCCATTATTCCTTAGGAGAAAGGCAAGGAAGGATCGGAACCCCCATTCAGCCTTATGAACTCACCGAATGTTTGACCCAGAATAATCCCTACATGCTACCTAACTCACATCCATCACCATTTCCATTTAACTTAGAAAATGGTATCTTAAGAGGATCACCAATTAGCCTAGAAATAACAAAGTAGAAGCTCCAACAGACCCACCATCTCCGAATCCTGGTCACTGATCAGGCTCCGTTGACTGAAATGGTAAAGCAAGAGAAAGCATAGAGATTGCCTTCAAAGACATCCTCGTCAGTTCAAGGTGAAGGCCTAGCATGTCATACATGCTCAAAAAGTAGCACTACCCATACTTCCCCCAGGTTAAACAAGTTGTAGCCAGTGAATTATCAATGTAATTATTGCACTATCAAGTAAAATTGAAATCAACTGTCACCTCAAACTTGAAACCAACCCCAAAACAGAGTTAAATTAGGAAAACTTTTGACCCATTTGTTGTTATTTTACAAAATTCTGACTCCTACAAAAAGAGAAAACTTTAAACTCTTATTCTCCAAAAACAAATAATCGTATGATTAGTCTGACTTAGAGTGCCTCAGCCGGGGGCTTGCCTTTCAGCGTGGTCTCCCGGAGCTCTTCCCTGAGCACATTGTCAAGGCCCCCTGTTTGTACGGCCTTTGAGCGTGCCTCCCATTTCTCCTCCTGTGAAGTTCCACTGGTCCACGAGGGTGCTTCCTGCCACCCTCCCTCTCATAGCAGGCAGATCAAGGGGGTCAACTGAAAACACAGACTTAAGGATCAAGCAGACCTCGATTCCCTTTGTTGCATTTTCAGATTTTTTAATTAGCACACAATTGTACATATTTATGGACTACAATGTGATAATTCAATATATATGCACACTCTGCGGTGACCTAATCAAAGTAATTAGCATTTTCTTGGGGTGAGTCATCATGTCTTCATGCTGGAAAACCACTAGTTCTTTTTGGTGGTCGTTAGTCTTTCCTTTAGTTCTTGAAATGAGATCTTACTCTGTAGATCCGGCTGGCCAGTACTCCAGTTCTCCAATCCTCCTGCCTCAGCTTTTCGAGTAGGAGGCTTACAGGTGTGAGTCACAAAGCCCACTGACGTCTAATTCACTATAAAACACAAAAAAGTGATGCAAGCTATAATCACTTTACTGTGTGTTGTAGAAGACGAGAACACTCCTCTTACCTCATACCCATCAGTCAGCCTCTCTCTATTCCCTGCCCCCCCCATGTTTCTACCTCACCACCATTGACGCTACTGCAATGTCTTCAGATTTTCTTTCTCCAGCTCTATAAGAGGCATAATAAAAAGATTATTTATAGGCATCATTAAAGGGAAGGTGGTCTATATTCTATCAGGACTGAACTAAAATGATACCCCTGAGGTTTCGAGAGTTTACTGTGTGATGGTCCTGTAGGAGCCTTCAGATGCAATAATGGCGACTGATCAAAGCCTTCGTGGAGACTCACACAAATAAGAGGGAAGCCACAAGCCAATCATCCCATAAAGAGCCATAGAAGCCACTCACTTTCATGACAGGCGGGGTGACTAAACAGGTGGGGTGTCACTGGGAACCCTAGCTGTGCACAGAGCAGAGATGATGTCACTTCTCCATGAAGCTGTCTCTAAGGGAGGCCATGAGCTGGGAAGCACCATAATCTACATCCACAGAGGAGTTCTTATCCTAAGACCTTCTAGCAAGGTGGACAAGAGTTTCCCAAAAGTGGAAAGAGAGGCCACACCGTGAAACAACATGAAGGAATGATCCCATGTTCTCCGTTGGACACAAAGGAAGCAGCTGTCCACTAAATGAACCAGTGAGAGCATTTCACGGCCCTCTGTACTACTGACAGTATCCTACAAACCCGCTGCCTGGCACAATGGAAGGGTTCTACAGGCCTCTGATGTGGTGACGGCAGCTTATGGCCCTCACTATGGCCGCGAGACAGGTCTCACAGACAACCGCCTGACAGTAACAGGGGTCTAACAACCCTCTGTCTTATACAATTGCAGTATCTTATAGTCCTGTCTGACACATTGATAGGGTGCCATTGTCCTCTGTCTGACAAGTGACGGGTCTTAGAGCCTTCTGAAATGGTGACAGTATCCTACAGCCTCCTGTCTAACACAGGGCCCGGGTCCTCCGGCCCCCCCTCTCTGGTGCAGTGACCGTGTGCCACAGTCCTCTGTTTCCAGTCTCAGGGCCTCGGAACCAGAGAATGCAGCCATCTCTTTGATGGCCCTGGAGAAGTCTCTGGCAGCCAACACTCAAGAGCACAGCTGTCTTGCCAGCAGCCCACAGGCAGGGAGTGAGGAAAGGTCATGCAGAGTGGTGGCCATGGCAATGTCTTATGTTGGCATCACTCGAGTTCCTGGGAGTGTCCTGCAGAAGTGCGTTCCATGAGGCCAGATGCCGGAATGAATGTTTTTCCCAGTGATTCCTGTCAACTCCCCTTTAAACTGAGAGAGTGCATGTTTCCTATGGCCTGGGGCCAGCCAGTGCTGGAAGAAAACTGGGGTGTGGGGTGAGAAGGCAGCCTGTGAGAAACCAGGTCCAAGGCTATTGTTTTTTTGATCGATAATGTGGACTGTGTGTGGTAATGTAGGAAGAGCAGTGAAGCGTGTAAAAGAAAGCAAATACCACAGAAAGCGGAGATGTCTTTTCTGCCATACCAGAGATGCTGGTCCCAGAAAGCGTCTCAGTCTTAACACTGACAGAGGCCTTGTGATGCTTCCCATCTGTGCTATCTGTTTTGTTTACGAATTCTGAGGCAGGTGCAGCCACTCCCATCTAACAAACAAGGGCGAAGCTGTCCCCTGAGGCAACTGAGCTCTCAACAGAAACCAGACCCCCAGTTCTCACGTCATGCCTGTGACTCATGAGACCACCCTTGTCCTGGGAGCTAAGTAGCCAGCTGGATAAGCTTTTGCAAACCTGAACATGGCTTCAGTTTCAGACCCCACACTGGAGAAGCTTGGGTGACATCACTCCCGTCTTCAGAGGACCAAACTGGAAAGCTGAAAGGCGTCGTTTCCCTTGGACCCAGCAGCAAACTGAGTTTACAGAGGCAACCAGGAGAGATGAGGGCAAGATACATCAAGAGGAGCAGAGGAGCCAAAGTCTACTCCTGAAGCAGAATTCCCTGAAAGGAGAAATGGGGGGGGGGGGGGAGGTGTTGAAATGGTAATGTTGAAGAATTACTGAAGACCACGTGCTGTTGCGGCTTGCATACAAAATGTCCCCCACAGGTTCATTTGTTAAGTACTGGATCCCCCAGATGGTGGTGCTACTTGGGAAGCTTCTAGAAACTTTAGGAGTAGAAAAAGTAGGTCACGGGTGTAAGGATTACGTCCTTGATTACGTCACCAGCCTGTGACAGCGTCCCAGCCGAGAAAGCGGGCGTGCCCTCTCTGTGTTCTCTTTTCCCCCACTCTCTCCTTCTGTGTTCTCTCCCCTCCTAGTGGTCTCTCCCTCTCCGGCGTCTCCCTCTCCTTCTCCCTCCCAATAAAGCTCTAGAAAGGCAACCATGGCTCGTGATTCTTCCGCCACCGGTACATCCAGTGCTCTCTGCCCTCGGGCGGGTGGCCAGCCATGAGCGCAGCCGCTTAACCAACAACTGGAGGTAAACCCTTGAGTATGTCTTGGGCTGCCCCCTCTGCCCCCCAAATCCTCTGATGACTCCCTTCTCTCTCGGTTTCTCGGAGATTCTTACAGCACTACAAAGTGTCACAGATATAAGTGGGGAACAGGCATCGGACCAGGAAACTCCTTGGGTTGTAGTGATGAGGGACTTGTGTTTTCATGAGCTTTGCCTTCAGAAACCCCTGGATTCTCACACTGCGTAGTGAAAAAAAAAAATGCCCCTCGTCGGACAGGGGCAGGGTACTGAAAACAAAGTACAGTCAGAGCTTTCTACAGCACACCCTACCATCTCCTACCATCCATCCACGAGAAGGGGCTTCTTCAGAGCCTCATCCCACCTGGAGGAAGGAAATTCCTCTCCCTCCAGCCCCTATTTCAGGACTTCAGGAATAGGTTGCTGCAGCCAGAAAAGGCCTGACAACATCTTAATATTAACCTTATTAGACACATTTCAGATTTCTTTATTTTTTAAGTTTTCGTGCAAGTATATATTGCATGTTAAGTACACCTCCCCACGCTCCCCTCCATTCCCCTGTCTCACCCCTCCCTGGCCCCTTAGTCCTCTTTGTTCCCCCAGACAGTTTCACATTTACTTTCATATAATAAATACATACATGATTTTATGTATTTATATAAAATCGAGAAAACATAAGGTATTTGTTCTTTGACTGGCTTAATTCGCCTAATAGGATAATCTTTAGTTACATCCATTTTCATGCAAACAACATACTTTGGTTTAAGACTGACGAAATTATCAATGTGTATACATAGCATATTTTCATGATTCATTCCTGTCTTTAGACATCAGTGTTGGCTATAGCTTAGTCACTGTGAAAGTGCTGCAATAAAACCAACGGGCAAGGCTCCCACACTGAGTGGACGCTATGCTCAGCACTTCTTATTCTGCTCCTCCAGATCCCACCACCCCTGCCTTGCCTCCTGGAAGCCATAGCCTCCCAGCCCACCTTCCTGCATACCCACAGTCCTTAGTGGTCCTGATGATTTGGGCCAGCCAGACCTTATGACTCAGATGGTGTCCATATCACAGGGGTAGCCATGGACTCGGCTGTGGGACATATTGTGAGCAGTGCCCAGACCTGTACGTTCAATCTGGAACCCGAAACCTGCCCAACCTGCTGTCCTGCAGGCCCTAGGAGGTTCCCCCCTGCACCTCCTGCAGATGGGGCCCAGTTATCCCTGTGTGAGGGCAGCCAGACCCTGAAGAAATGCAAATACAACCATGGTCTGAGTCCCTGCCCTAAAAAGCCCTAGGTCGTGGCCCTGCACATACCACCAACTTCTCGCTGACGACTGGACCATGATAAGATGGTACTTAGGACAGAGTAAGGAGGAAATTTCTCATACCACAGATTAACACAAGACATGTGTACAGTTAAAGAGTTGATTTTAGCCCACTAAAAATAAATGTGCATGAATGTCTGATATGTTGAATAGGGACCCTTTGAGTAAATATTCAGGGGTGACAATGATGAGTCATAGAGAAGATTTGTTGTTGAACTTGGAAAACCTGCATACTGATCCATAACTGTCAGGTTGCGGTAACAGCAACCAAAGAATAGAACACCCACATAACAAAAGCAAGACCAGACATCCGTACTAAGAAACACCACAAACATAGAAACTCCAGATGCCTAGATCCCATTGCAAAAGCAAAAACATGAACAACCAATATGCCTCTCCTAAAAACCAGCACCCCTGTTTTAATTTGCCCTGAGAGAACTGATTTCAATGAAACACAAGAAAAGGACTTCAAAATAGCAATTTTGCATATGTTCAAGAACCTTAAAAAGAATATGAATAGATGTCTCAGTGAAGACTATAAAAACACAAATAGTTGAATGAAATAATGGAACAGTTTATGGTATAAAAGCAGACTTTAACAAAGAAATAGAATCACTAAACAAAATCCAAACAGAAACAAAACTCAAAATGAAGAACTCGGGAGGCTAAACACATTGACATAGAAGAGAGAATTTCATGTCTTGAAGACAAGGTAGAGGAAATGAACAGCTCAGTCAAAGAAATGTTAAATCTAAAATTTAAAAAAAAAAAAAAAAAA
>CABHPQ010165346.1:0-36769 GCA_902168405.1 Peromyscus aztecus | reverse complement strand
TCATTGTTTTTCTCTGCTGAGTAGTACTCCATTGTGTATATGTACCACATTTTCTTAATCCATTCTTCAGTTAACGAGCATCTAGGTTGTTTCCTGGTTCTGGCTATTACGAATAATGCTGCTATGAACATAGTTGAGCATGTATCTTTGTGTTATAAAGAACTCAAGAAACTAGACATCAAAATACTGAACAATCCAATTAAAAAATGGTACAGAGCTAAACAGAGAATTCTCAAAAGAAGAATCTCAAGTGGCTGGAAGACATTTAAGGAAATGCTCAATATCCTTAGTTATCAGAAAAATGCAAATCAAAATGACCCTGAGATACCACCTTACACCTGTCAGAATGGCTATCATCAAAAACATTGATGACAGTCTATGTTGGAGAGGATGTGGAGCAAGGGGAACACTCTTCCACTGTTGGTGGGAGTGCAAACTATTACAACCACTGTGGAAATCAGTATGGCGGTTTCTCAGAAAATTGGGAATCTATCTACCTCAAGACCCAGCCCAAGGAATGCTCAATCATACTATGTCATTATTTGTGGGCTGGCGGCCCCAATGAAAAAGTACAACTACATGATTTCTGTTTTGGAGTTTCTCAAAGCTGCTGTGTTTTAAGTTTCAGCTGAAAGATTGTGCCAGTGGAGATCAGTGTAAAGTACAGTCAGTGGGAGTCACATTTACTGCCCAGAACTGCCAAAGCTGCTACCCTTTTACTTTAGGATGTTAATCCCTTCTCTTTCAGATTTAATTTGGGAGCATAGAAGGCTCACGTTTACAGATAAGTGATAGCTATAATTATAATATCTGTTTGCAGATAAGTGATAACTATAAATTAAACAAACTGGGTGTGATGGCACGTACCTTTAATTCTAGCACTCTGTGAGTTTAATCCCAGATCTCTGTGAGTTTGAGGTCATTCTGGTCTATACAGTGAGTTCTAGGACGGCCATGGCTACATAGAGAGACCCTATTTCAACCACCCAAGCAAACACACAAGCAAAAAAACTAATTTAAACAACTGGTGATTTTCTTTATGTCTTTGAGAAACAAGTGGTCACTGACGGAAGTTATCTAAAAGTAGACTTTGCATCGAACTGATAATTTCTTATGCAGTGTTTTCCTTCAGTTATAGGATGAAATAGTCTTAAATATGTTCCCAATGAAGTTCCCTTCCTTTGGAGGTGGTGGGAGCTTGGTGGATTAGGGTGTAAAGGACTCCAAGACACCG
Source organism: Peromyscus aztecus (assembly GCA_902168405.1). Lineage (NCBI taxonomy): Eukaryota > Metazoa > Chordata > Mammalia > Rodentia > Cricetidae > Peromyscus > Peromyscus aztecus. Next base: position 35,535 of record CABHPQ010165346.1, on the reverse strand, counting down.
CCCTCCAAACCACGTAGTTTCCCCAGCCCTTCATTAGAGTAACAGTTGTGGAGAATTAGAATCCATTCTCCTTGAATTCTAGTCCATAGCTTGTCCTGTAAAGAGCAGTGGACCCTGCAGTGATTGCATGGGCTCTGGACTTAGAGTTTCTGTGTATAATTTCGGCTCCATTTCAACTCTTGCTGTTTATCTAATTGCATCTCAAGGCCAGTACCTGGCTTGGTGAAAAAGAGTGAAAATGCACCTTAAGACAGCTAGGCAAAGAGAGAATGCCATGGCTATTAGTAGCACCCTGTTGCCCCGAGGAGGTTAGTCTGTTCTGCCCTCTGACTTATTCTTAGACTCATTTGTGTTATTGGTAGCTTTGGCTCATGGTGCTGTGTTATATATATATTTTACTCTTTCAGCCTGCTAGAGAGGTATTCCTACTGACCTATGACTTGACCCTTGAATAAGAAGTCATTAGAGCCATCATATTGAGAACTATGAGGCTATATATCTATTGCAGTTGTACTTTTAAACTGAAGTTCCTATAAGTCAGTACTGTAAGCATGGAATGGGGAATACTTTGGAAGGATTCCTGCTGTCTGTTTCCAGGGAGACAACAATTTCCTTTACTTGACATTTCCCAAATGGACCCTATTAGGGCGGTGAAGTAACACTTAGTTTTGTTTCTCTCACACCTACTAATTGCTGCTGTTGTTACAACAACGACATGTTCTCTGACCTGCTTCTAACACCAAGACAGCTTGAATAGCCGGGCGCCAGAACTGTGTATTTATTTTTTCCATTCTGGTTGGCAACATTCCATCCCTTACAGCTGTGTTAGCCAGTGACCTTGTTTGGGGAATTATCTGAGTGTTTTCAGAGACGTAATGCCATGATCTCCCCACCCCAGTGGTTGTGAGCTTGTCTTGCTTGACATGGATGCTAAGTCACTGAAATTGTGACCTGTGAAAGGATGCTTCAGTGAGTTACCCCAGCAAATGGAAGCGGTTAGGACAAAGGAATTTCAAAAAGAAATACTGACCCCTTGTGGTATAATACAATATTCTATTTTACTAGGTGAAGAAAAATTTAAAAATTCAGAATCTTCCTTAAATATAGTGGATTTTGCTTAAAAGCAACATAAAATAATGCTTAGTGTATATAGTATTTTATATGCTAATAAATAATAACAGGAAAGATGACAGAATGGCTATTTTATACAGCAATACAGGAAACAGCATACATGTTGCATTGTTAAAAAGCTTTGACCTATTGGTAAAATTCCTTTGTGTCTTTACTTTGATATTCCCACACAATTTCATCCAGAAAAATCCTGTCCACGTCAGTTGATTTGATAGAGTACTTTATAGATGAAAGAAAACTTCACACGTGACCTTGTTTGCCTCAAATCAACCGAGTCAAGGTGTGGTCATTCTTTGTAGTTTAAAGAAGGAAAAAATAAAGAACACTAGGAAAGTCGAATAACTTTTCCAAATGACCATAATTCAAAAGCCTGATTAGACATCTGAGCATTAGAAGTAGTAAGCAGTGTGTCCAAATGAATACAACAAAGCTCACTTGGCCTTAAAGGTGGAGAACTTCCATTTGCTACTGAGACACGGGGAAACACAGCAGTGCCCGTGTTCAAATTGTGAGACTGGGACTCCCAAGTCACTTGTCAGTCAGACTAAAGGAGCTGCCTGAGATCTGGTAGCTCCAGGTTCCACACAGATTTCTTTGTTGAATGGAACAGTGTTAGATTGTTCAGGCCAGTTGGGGTGTGCAATATGTGCCTCACTGAGTGTGGGGCAAGAGTGCCAAACTAAGGGGATGAAAATTCGTGGATTTGTTTGTATTTCACTATTGGAACTGTATTTTAAAGTTTGCAGAAATCATTTGGGTTTAAGAAATGATTTAGAGGGAACTATACAAATTATGCAGAAATCATATGTTGATCTAGTATTATGTAACTAAAGCATTTTATTTCTGGTATGCTTTTTTACTTGAATAAATAAACACCCAGGATTAAAGTATTGAACAATATGGGGAAAAGATAAAAGCTAAGGTTTTCTCAAACCTCATTTTTCTTCCCCATAAAAAACTTTTATTGTGGTATGTTTTCCAGTCAATTTTCTACTTTTTATACATATTTGCATGCACATGTACAAATATATCATTTTCTGAGAAAATAAGATCTACTCATTTTATTTACTGCTTTCTCTGACTGACCATGCATTAGCTAGCATTAAGCACAGTGTACCTCCACCTTCAGGACAACCCTTTTAACTGCTGCAAAGCAATGCATGGTATTGCTAGGATTTAATATTTGCATTTTGGCATTTCTTTGAGATGTGATTATTGGCAAAGTCAGAATTTCTTCATTAAGTTGGAATGATTTGGAATGCATTTGTTCAGAAAATTAATCATGCTAAAATGACCAAATGTAAGTGGTGGCTTATAGTATTTTATTAACATTCATTTGTGTTTTCTTTGTATTTGGTTGCAGTTCCTTGCATTCTTTGTTGTTGTTGAGCCAAGCTGGTCTTGAACATGCTGTATAGCTGACTTGCTATGAACTACTGATTTTCCTGCTTCTATGTCCTCATTACAGGGATTACAGGTGTTTCACTGTGCCAGGTTTTAATTTTCATTTTTATCAGCATTTATTAAACGTACAAATGAATCTCATTATGACATTCCATGCATATATATACATATAATAGACTTTGATCACCTTTAATCTCCAATATCATATCTGCTCCCCCCCACTGTTCCCCTTTCACTACCTCTAAGCCTCCCTTTTAATTTCATGTATTGTCTCTGTTGTTCTGTCTTTAATTATTATGGTTTCACACACATACACACACACATACATATGTATATACACACACACAACTTTCTGAGTCCATTTAGTGTTGCTCAATTGTATATGTCTTTAGGGCTAAGCACTTGGTGTTGAATAATCAGTAAGGGTGCTCACCCCTGGGGAAGACTGATTCTTAGAAGTTATTCATTTCCTGTGTCTCTTCATTTGCAGGTGTGGATACAAACAAAGTTTCAGTTTACAGATTGAGTCGACAGAAATGAAAACGGGGCCTATCTTGACAACTGTAGGGAAGAAAGCTGCTGTGTTGAGGATCACGGGTTTGAGGCTGAGCTGTAGAGCTGGGTCCACCCACCGAGGTAAAAGGGCAAGATCAGATCTAGAGGTCTAGATGAAGGAATGTGTGGACAGATGGATTGCAGGTCCAGGTCCAGATGGGAGAGCAGGTAGAGGGCAGATGGTGGCTGAGTAGGACATAACGGAAGAGGGGAGCTAAGGTAAAGCCTCAGGGGACAGTCAGAAGCCCTCTGCCTGTTGGTCTTGTATGTTCACCTGGCGGTCAGATGTTGGGTCAGTGGGGGCCATCACGATTGAGTTCCAGGTGTCCAGATCATTATGGGGTCCAAAGGAGGGGATTACCCTTTCCTTGGTGTAGGTTGTTCTATAAGTGTTTGGGCCTGCTTTCTCTGATAACTTTTGATATGCCTATGTACATTTACAGTCTCAGTTCACTAATAAATTTATAGGATGACATTTTTTCTACTTCCAGGATTGGACTAGAAAACAACTCACTGTTTTAGACAGTATAGAGTAACTTAGGGCAGGGCTCAGCTTGTGCATGCATATATGTTGTGCATCTGTGTGTGTGTGTGTGTGTGTGTGTGTGTGTGTGTGTGTGCACATACATGTGGGCATGTGCATGTGGAGGCTGATGTTGGGACTGATTGTTCTTCACCTCATTTCTTGAGACCATCTCAAATGAACCAAGAGCTTACTGATATAGCTAGCCAGTATGCTCAGGGAGATCCCTGTTTCTGCCTTCCCAGCACTAGATTTACAGGTGGACTGTCATACTCACCTGGGATATACATAAGTGCTGGAGATCTGAACTCTGGCCCTCACACTTGCATGGCAAGCATTTTATTCACAGAGCTATCTCCCCAGGGCCATGGATGGATAGTTTTTTTTTTTTTTGGTTGTTGTTTGTTTTGTTTTAAGAAAGGGTTTATTTGGCTTACAGTTCTAAATTTTAGTACATCATTGTGGGGAAATCAAGGCAGGAACTTGAAGCAGCAGATACTTCCACAGTCAAAGGAAAACAGAGAATGAATATATATACATATATATATGCATATATATACCTGTTTACTATTCATCTCCCTGAATTGAAAAAAAAAAAAAAGAAAAAAAAAACCGAAAAGGACATGACTGCTCCTAGGAGCAGTGGAGGAGAAAGTTTATTGTAGGTAAAAGGGAAAGCATAGGTAGAGGCAGGGACATCTGGGAGAGTCCAGAGTGGTCATGACTGAGCTGGGCCATGTGGGAAGAGGGTTAGAACAGAGAAGGGAGAGAGGGGAACCACGTGCAGCAGTCAGTAGGCTAAAGGCACAAAAGGGGCAGGTAACCAAAATGTCTGGATATTATAGGGAAGAGCCTCTTGGGGAGGGGCAGCCCGGTCCTGGGCTGGAGAGTTCAGGGTAGAGGGTGGGGTATGCCAGCTCTACCCTGTAACAGGTAGGGATTAAGGGATGCTGGGAGAATCTGGTGGTCAGGTCTGCTTTGATATGTTAAATTGGTACCACAGACATTAGTCCCAGGTTTGAAACTTAACACTCTCTTTCTCCACTTATATAGTCCAGGACCCAAACCCAGGGTCATCCATAATGAGCTGGGTCTTCCCACATAAATTAATCATGACAACCTCCTCCGCCCCTTCAGACATGCCCACAAGTCAACCTGATCTTAGTTCCTCACTGAGACCAGATTCTAGATTGTGTCAAGTAGATAATGAAGACTAATCACAAAGAGAGTTATGCTTGGACCCAACCACATGGACTTCCGTTCCCTAAGAGCTGACTATGGCTGCTATTGGGTGCTAAATCTTCCATCAGTAGAAATCAACACTGAGTCCCTGATATGGCATCATTCCTCAGGGGGACCAGTCAGGGTCTTGGTGACAAATTGTCTATACTGGACCTTCCCCACTGTGGGAAGGGCAGTGCTTTTTTCTTACTAAAATAGATACTTTTTTTCCTTATAAATAATATTTTTATTTGTGAAACTTTCATACATTTGTACATTGTATACTAATCATGCATGGATGGACACTTCTGAAACTTTTAGCCTAAAGATGATCTATTTTCCTATAGTCTAAGATTTTAAAAGTTGTAGATGAACTCAGGCATCTGGCAGCCCAAATATCTCAGGCTTATCGCCTGTTATATTTTCTCATCTCTAGTCACTTTAATGCCATCCTCATGATTTTTGGTCTTCACAGTTAATGGTCATTTCTATGTAATTGTTCTTAGAATTGAACTTAATTTAACTTGTTTTGTGCTGCTCTAGCTTAAGCAGTAGTACCTCTAAGAGCTTAGCAATTGCATGAATGCATACACATATGTTCACATTCATTCACTCAACTTATATTTATTGTTTTTTGTATTATTAGTTATAAAAATATATACATTATACCCAGTAAAATGAAAAATATTCTTTTGTATATCACTTAAGGTCATGTTACAAAGTGTTTTGAATATTGTTCTTGTTTCAAAAAGCTCTGACTTAAGGAGCAAGTCTTGCTTTTCCTGCCCAGTGATGTGATGCAGCTCTGAATATCCAAGCGACAGCCAGCATCTAGTCTCCTCTTCTCCCCATCTGCTATTTGTCCCAGATCCCATTTAGACTTTTCTCCACAATATAGTGTCCTGTACTGTGCTTAACACCTGACAGGCACCCAATGAGCAACTGTTAAGCTGTGAACTCAATGCTTTTCAAAAATATGTTGCAGCATCTCATTCTATTGAATTTGCCTTTCCATTTTTATTTATATTTTAGCCAGTGTGGAAAAATATAGCAGAGATTCACAATTCTGCTACATACACTGTATGTTCACTTGGTCTTAAAAGCAGTAAGATGGAAGACGTTCAACCATATTACCATTTATATATCTGAGACTATCGAGACACAATGATATGAAAATTTACCAGAGACTGCAGCAGAGTGGATTCTTTGTTTTTTCTTTTTCTTTTCTCTTCCCTTCCCTTCCCTTCCCTTCCCTTCCCTTCCCTTCCCTTCCCTTCCCCTCCTCTCCCCTCCCCTGCCCTGCCCTCTCCTCCTCTCCCTCTCCCTCTCCCTCTCCCTCTCTCTCTCTCTCTCTCTCTCTCTCTCTCTCTCTCCTTCTCCTTTTTTTTTAGAGACAGGGTTTCTCTGTGTAGCCCTGGTGTCCTGGACCAGGCTGTAGACCAGGCTGGCCTCTTTATATTTTCAGCAGCACTTGGAGTTGCCCGTCACTCTAGTTGTATCTATCTAGGGAGTGTGCAGTGTTCTCTTACAGTGGCTTAATCTACATTTCCCAGGTGACTACTTGGCCTTTGCAATGCCTTCCTTGGGTGTTTACATTTTGTAAGTTTTTATATTGTATCATTTGTCCTTCCTTAAACACATGTGTCTCAAATGTTTTCTAGGAATCCAGTGGGTTTTTTGTTCATTTTCTTACACCATCCATTGATGAACATATCTTTAATTTCAAGGCAGTATAATTTAGCATTCTTTTATATTATGAATCATATTTTCAGTTTTTTTTACCTATCCAAAAATTGTGGAAGATATTTGTTTTAGAATATTTGCTATTTTAGTCATTATGTCTAAGTCTATGAGCCATATCAATTAGTTTTTTATATATTATAAAGACTGGGGCCTCATTTTTTCCAAGTGGGTATATGGTTGCTCCAACACCATTTAATGAAGTGCTTTTCCTTCCCCTGTAGTGTCTTTGTTAAAAATAAATTGAACTATGGTGTTATTTTTGAATTCCATTTTCTCATAATATTTGCCCAATTTTATATAAAATTCTGTTTTAATTATTACAGCATTGAATCAAGCTATCTTATAGTCAGGCTATGTGGATCTTCTTTTGTCAAGATTGTTCTCTCCATCACAATAGTTCTTTTTTTCAGGTGTTCTATGAGCACCTGAAATGAATGTGCATTAACTATTCACTGGCTATTATTCATGTTAATTGGATAGCATTTTATAAGTTAATTTTTTATTTCCTGCCTTGTTGGTCCATTTTTTCCCTAAGAAATGTTGATAGAAGAGTGCTCATATTTTGAATTTTTATACCCACTTGAGTAGTATGTATTGGTGTCTTACTGTGGCTTTAATTTGCATCCCTGTGCTGGGAGCATATTTTTTCTTTGGTGGCACTGAATTGTAAGGAACAATTTGTGTTTGTAAATGAGAAGGGGCTGGAGGTCTCTATTTTATCTTTTCTTTCCACTGGGGTTTTAGCTCCCTGCCTTCCTTAGTGGACTGTGAGAATGATACTGCCAAGTAAGAAGAAAGTAAGATTTATGCTGGCATGGAATTAACTTGTAAAGCTTGTGGTGGGGAAGTCAACCTCAGTGCATAGCCTCTCTGCTGATTAAAAGGTGATTGTTGGTCCTGTATCCTTGGGAGACAGGATCCAAGGACAGACAGCAGGCATAAAATGTTCCTGCTCTGGGCGCACCTCTGCAGAGTTCAGACTTTCCATTAAAATAAATTCAGTGAATGCTCAGAGTTTTCACAAAAAGGCGTAGAATGTGTTCTTATATCACAGAGCGTTTGGTATTATTTTAAAAATATAGTTTCTTTGAGTAACAGCACCCCCTGTGAGATACTGTTATTGGAAGATGTGAGCTACATCCAACAGTAGTTTACATGACGCTGTTTGAACTGTGTAAATCAAACCCGTGAATGTGTTTTTTCATTTCACATAGTGGTTTGCCTTGAAGAGCATTGGATTCCAATGTATTTTCTTTTTCCAGTCTTTCTTGTCTGCAGACTTTCATGAACATAAACATACTGTAACCTCGAATGAGGGCAAGGGCATTTGTCTGGATCTCTTTTACAAGGCCACTGATCCAGTTCATGGGGGCTCTACACTCATGACCTAAGCACCCCCCAAAGACCCTTTTCCAAGTACCATCACCTGAGGCTTAAATTTTAGTAGATCATTTTAGGGGAATCTAAACACTCAGTGCATTGCAACATCTCAATGAGTTTTCTCACAGAGTTTGTGAACAGAATCATTTGGCTTCTAGTCAGAAGAGCTAGAACTGCACTTGTACCCAGAAGGCCCTTGTCATATTCCAGACATTACATTTTTTCATAATAAACATTATTCTTTGTTTAGTCTCATTACTGTATAGTACAATGTTCCATGTGTTTGTGCACATACGTATGTGTGTGTGTGTGTGTGTGTGTGTGTGTGTGTGTGTGTTTGGGCCAGTGTATCATTCCTCAGGGTGCTCCCCACTTTTTATTTTGAGACAGGATCTCTCACTGGCATGGAATTCACTAATTCTGATAAGCTGGCTGGGTAGCAGCACCTAGGGGTTTGTCTTTCTTCACCTCCCCAGCACTGAAGCTAAAAATGCACACCACTGTGCCTGGCCTTTCTTACACAGGTTCTAGGGATTGACTTCAGATTCTTGTGTATGCACACTGAGCACTTTACAAATTATCTATCTCACTAGCCTTTGACACTTAGCTTAAAAATATGTATTTTGAGAAATCCCACATCTACCCAAGGAGCTCTTGGCATTTGATTGTTGCTGGGAGAGGGAAAGTTGGCTTTCTTCAATTGGTGTGACACCTGGTGTATCAACCACACTAGAAGGCAGACATCCTGGCGAGAAGTAGTAGACTAACACAACGGAACTCAATAGGTTTTTAGATCAGTGGTTCTCAACCTGTGGGTCATGGTCTTCTTGGGAGTTACATATCAGATATCCTGCACATCAGATATACATAACAGTAGCAAAATTACAGATATGAAGTAGCAACGAAATAACTTTATGGTTGGGGGTCACCACAACATGAGGAACCCGGATTAAAGGATTGAAGCATTAAAAAGGTTGAGAACCACTAGTTTAGAGAGAGATAGAGGGAATGAAATTGGGTGGGTAGCTAGGCTGGGGAGAACCTTAGAGGAGTTGGGGAAGGGAGGTGAGTATGATAAAAATACATTGTATGAGATTCTCAAAGAATTAATAAAATCATTAAAATATGTTTTGGCTACCTTTGTGTGTCATAAGAATGTACACATTTTCATGTGTATTTTCTTTTTTTCTTTTTTTTTCTTTTTTTTTTGGTTTTTCGAGACAGGGTTTCTCTGTGTAGCTGCGCCTTTCCTGGAACTCACTTGGTAGCCCAGGCTGGCCTCGAACTCACAGAGATCCGCCTGCCTCTGCCTCCCGAGTGCTGGGATTAAAGGCGTGTGCCACCACCGCCCAGCATTTTCTGTCATTTTTAATTTTATGTGTTGTGGAATATTATTTGAAGATTTGTTATGTTTGTTCATGCTGTGGAACATTTGTTTAATGATGCAAAGGTGTGCTGCATTCTTTCATGTTGCATTTGTTTAACTCTGTGAAGCTGTGTTACTTTGCCTGTCTAAAACACCTGATTGGTCTAATAAAGATATTTAAAGTTTAAAAGCATATAACTGTGAAGTTAATTTTCTGCTTTTGGCTAACTTTTTTGGTCTTGTTTACAATACTTTTGCTCTATCTAAGCACATGAAGACTTTCTCCTGAGATTTATAATTTACCTTTCACATTTAAATCTAGATTCATCTATAATAGATTTTGGGATGTTGTGTAAGATAGACATCAAGATGCATTTTTTTAAAATGTAAAGATGACAAAACCATTCTCTTGACATTATTCAAAAGACCCTTCTTTCCCCATCATCAATGATGGCCTGTGTGCTCCTGATTCCGAATTCTTTTCTCGGTGCCTCTGCCTGTCTTGCACCGAGTCTATGACAGCTTAACTAACATAATTTTAAATTTGTCTTGATATGGCAATGTGAGGTGTTAAGTCTTTTCACAGGTATCTCAGCTGAACCTTCTCCTTAGGATTTCTGTATAAATTTAAGAGCCTTCTTGTCAATTTCTGTAACCTCACTTGCTTTGATTTTCATTGTGAGTGCATTGAATCTGTGTGTGTGTGTGTGTGGGGGAGGTAACTTGGAGATAATTGGATTATTTTTAATGTTAGATGTATTGGTAGAGAATTATTGTGTATTTCTCCATTGACGTGGGTTTTTGAAAAATTTCCTATTAATATTTCATAATTTTCAAAGGAAAGACCTTTCACATACTTTCTTCAATTTCCTTCTCTATATTGGGTATTTTGTGCCATTGTAATAGCACCATTTTAATGCTTGTTTCTTGTTTATTATTTCTCCATACAAAAAAGTTTAAACAATTATGGCTCTATATACCCCTGCCTTGCCAAATGAATGTGTTAGTTTTTATAGCTGAAAACATTTTTTTGGGTATTTTTTAAAGTACACAGTCACACATGTTCAAATAGTGACAAGTAACCTTCTTCCCTTTCAATCATTATTTTTCTTTCCTACATTTCATGTGACACACATGATAAAAGGGAAAGAACAATGGCGATAGGAATACCATTTCTCACCCTGAATCTTTAAGAAGTGTTCAATCCTTCACCAATAGGTAAGTGTTTGGTATTAGGGTTTTTATAGCAACTTCGGTGTTTTTACACATTTATTGAGCTGTTCCTGTGTTTCTTTTCTTTCATTCTGAGGTTGTGGAGAATCAATCGCGCAGATGCTCAAATCACCTTGTGTGCCTGGAGTAATCCTCGGTGTTGAGATGTGCATGATCCTTTCATATGCTGCATTTGTTAGTATTTTGCTTAGGGATTTTGCCTCCAAGCTCTAACCTCATGAGAGATGTTAACTGAGGATTTTCCTGTCTTGCAATGCCCTTTGGATTTTTGCTTTAAAACAACCTTGTAAAATGAGATGAGATGATTCCTCTTTCTCTTACTTAATGTGTATAAAGTTTGTGTTGTTGCTGGTCATGCTGTCTAAATTTATGAATGTCTTCCTGTGGACGATTTAAATACTGTCATAGATAAGTTAAGCTTGTCTTGAAATTTGTCTAGTTCATCTCAGTTTTTAAATTTATTAACAAGGTGTTCTCCACAAAATTCCCTTACTTTTTTTTCCTGTATCTGTGAGGTCTGTGGTGGTGTCCTGCTTTTCATTTCTATCGCTGATACTTTAAGTCTTTTTAATACATTAAAGGAGACATTCACCAGTTCACAAGGGAGAGATAGGAGTTCATCTTTGCATGTAGTAACTTTGCAATGCCTAAGACATCTAAGCTAAGAGTACAGGAAAATAATTGGATATGTCATTGGGAATTTGGGAATCTGAGATGCTCATTTATGGGGTATCAGATTTTAAAGCCATATGGCTTGTCCCAAAGGAACTTGAGGTATGTAGGATGGAGCCCTGGGTCACCGTGCAGTTTAGAGAGAAGGGGAGGAAACAATAAGGGGGGTTAAGATGAGACAGCTGGGAAGGTAAGAGGAAAACCAGAGGAACCGTGTTTGCAGGAAGCCACATGAAGACAGGTTTTCATGGAAGAGTATCCCATGTTGTAAGTAGGTTCAGTAATGCCTGAAAATTGACAGCAGGGGTTGGTAATGGGGATTTAGTGTGACCTTGAGAAAGACTATGACATGAAACTGTTTAGGCCAGTGTTAAATCTTTATACTATAATAAATATAATACTATCTATTTAGGTATATCAACCTCCATGTTTTCATTGTTATTAAATAATGTGTATTTATTGTATTTAAGTATTATATTTAAGTAATAATGTATTGTATTAGGAATTAGGAAAAGAATAAAAAAAAAGAGAAAACAAACACCTGTAATCAAAGCAGAAGAGTGAACTAAATAAAAACTGGTCATATTTCAAGTTGGAAACAGTCCAAACATATCCGAGAGGAGTGGCGGTGGAGACGGGGAAGCTGATGTAGGGTGTCTGTAAGCAGGGGGACTGATGGGTTTGCTGGTGGAGATGGTGAGAGGAAATGAGATCTTGACGGTGACTCAAGGAGGGGTTGTGTGTGACTCTTCATCGAATGTCTCTTTACTCCCCCAGGATTACATCAGGAACGTGTTTGTTTTGCGAAAAACATAATTTGTTAATTAAAGACAAAGAGTTTAAATAAAGCCCACTTAAAGACAGGTTTATAGCAAAATAGCTCTATTAAAATCTAACATTGGGAATTAAAATTTCTCATTATGGGTGAAAATGGGGTCTCATCCATTCTTGGTGGTTGTGTTACCATAATATAATTTTTTACTTTTTAATGCAATTTCATCTTATAAAATTACTTCTGTACGGCATGGTGATGATGCATGTCTATAATACCAACATTAGAGAAGAAAAGGCAAGATGATATCATGAGTTTGAGGCCAGCCTGTCTCAAAATTAATTACTATTTAATTTAAATGTAGTTTGAATGTTTTTTTGAGATTGAGTCTTGTTAAGGCTAGCCTGGAGCACGATAATCATCTTGTCTTAGCCTCCAAAGAGCCAAGCCTCTAGGTAGACACCTTGATTAGATCTATTTAAGGAGTTAAAAACTGAACACATGATTTGTTAATATCTATGAAAACTAAACTAGCCCAGTAATATTTTCATAATTCTATAAGTAAAATAAAATAGGGGCTATTTCTTTTGAAAAAAATTCTTAAATTTGTACCTTTGTTTAAAAAAAAAAATCAATGTCCCAGGTGAGAGAAGAGGGGAAATGTGCTAAACTTTATTTGCACGATTTTATTTCTACATTACCTCTTTTGGTATGTTCAAATCTTATAAAACCCTGAACTGAGTCAAGTCTTATGTAACGAAAGTAGAAGCCTTCTTTGATAAGTATTTGCATGTTGTTTAATGAGAATCAGTGCAAGAAATGAGATTTATATCCTCACCCATGCTCTGATGACTAATTAGTTTTGCTTTTAGAGGGAAAACTAGTTCACATATCCAAGCCTTGCTTTATTTGGTGTTGTGTCCTTCTCTCATGGAACTCCTTCATAATACACATGGTATTACTGCTGCCTGTATGTGATCATGAACTTCCTACTCCATATTATCTTGAAATCTCAGTAAATTGGAGAATAGTCCTGACTCAGTTTCTTCTGTTGACTATTTTGGGATTGGTTGGTTGTATTAGGAATGGGGTGACTGAAATTGTTTCTCCAAGGAGTTCAGAGTGAAACACTAAGTTCTTTCATGAGCAAGATCCCCCTCACCCTCATTCTTCACTTGATCCACCACAACCAGCACAGTGGGCTTTTGAGGTGTGGAGGTTGTCATGGTCGAAACATATTTCCGTCAATGGCGTTCTAAGTGTGGGTGTGTGGTGGGTATGTTTCTTTTAATCAGAAAACTAACATCTTTGGTTGAATCTGTCTCACAAGGAAGATAGCAAGGGTATGAGACATACAAGACAGTCCTCAGGTTATAATTTCTATATAGATTAGAGATAAACTGAGTGTGCATAAAAATGGCCAGAACACAACATGCGCTGGAGACAATAAACTACTGTAACAGCTCATGTACTAGAACAATAGTTTTAAGCTACCGTGGTTAGGGAAAGTTGCCTGAGAGGTGTGGATATGGTTTGATAGATTTAGTTAAGTGATAGTAAGTGTCAGGAAAAATATTAGGACATTTTTTTTTAGTAGGTGTCGGCATCAAAGAGGAATAGTGTCACAAAGATGTTACAATATTCCAAAGTTCAGTTATTTTCCTGTATTCACAGATCCATTCTCTCACGATGTGACATGGAAGTCATCTGTCTTCCATGAGAACAGTGCTTAAGGATAGGTACAGAGGAGGCATTATCAGTTTTTGACCTTGGTCTGTGAGGTTTCTGATCTCATGGTGTTGATCTGATTCTTCTGATCTCCAAGAGGAAAGAATCCTGGTAGTGTGGCTCATAGCTTTGGAGCTTTGGCTCTGGTGTTAGACTGAGTTCAAATCCTGAGTCCAGTGATCACCAGTCATGTGATTTTGGACATTTTACTAACTGCTTTTATTTAATTTTGTTTTTGACAGCAAAGAATGGCAATGATGTTTACCTCATTGTTCTTGGGGTGTTGAATGAGGCAGTCTTAAGGGAGTACTAAATATATAGAAATACGTTACAAATATTTAATTTTCACTTTTGCTTATTCAACACTAGAAACAAATTTGGTGCCTTAAATCTGATTCTGAAATCCCAAATGTGTATTTTTACATTTGTCTTAAAAACAAAACAAACAAAACAAAACTAGGGGTGATACAAATTAATCTAAGGATTTGAAAATATGTTTCAAAATTAGTGTTTCATTTTAATAAAAATATTAGTTATTGGAAATCATCCTATTTTAAGTGTAAGAATATTTAGGACAAGTTGTTCCAAACTTCTTTTTTTTTTTAATAATTGAAGTAACGATAAAATAACAGTAACATGTAACATTTACTGATGACTTACTATGCGCCAGGCATCAGACAATATCTCATTTATGAGCTGAGATTGTATTAGTATGAAAATTCTCCTTTAAGAAGCCCGAACGACCTGGCCACACCCTCATTGAAGGAAAGAGCAGACTATGAAGACCAACTGGGGCATTGCCATCCCCATGACCCTTAACCATTGCTGTATTACACAGAGGAGTTATGGAGACAGTGCCTAGGTGTTCCTTCTCAAACCATAGATTTGATGGGAGAGCAGTACAGACTATCTGGGTCACTTTAGGTCAGACTACGAAGGTTTTTAAATGCAAAGAAGTTCTAAAACATCTACATTGATCACTCTTAAAAATATTAATCTGCTTATGTGTCAGGGGCATTATTACATTGAACATGTGCCCTACTGCCTGCTGATGTATTTATGTCAGACAGATGGTCAGTAAAGCACTTGGCACTATGCCAAGGTCAGTAGCAAACGGTACACAGACTGTAACTGTTGTATTTATCTGACCTCATTTAAGGGACTTGTAAGATTAACCACTCAACTGCAGGAGTTTTGCCTGGTCCTCATCAACTTCCCTAACTATGCTAATGTAGGTCACCTCCTCACTGAATTCCCTGATGTGGTGTGTGCTTACTGAGAATTAATTGTGCTTGTGCCCAAATCCACCTGTCAATTATTTTTGCCATTTGCATTGTGGAATCTAAGTACACTGTTACACAAATGGAAGCAGGTATTTCTATATAAAATTTATTGACTGCTTTTTGAGATATTTGATAAAATCAAGTCATCAAACATTACATTATTTTTGAGCAAGCTTATTTAAATGGTAAGAAATTCTTATAAAAACACAAGAGATTTCTGTACTCAGATTTCTAAGGACTTTTTAACTTTGCTTCCCTTTGTGAGAGGAAATGTTCATAAATATGGAATTCATCTACATTTCCTCTAAAAGAGAAAGAAAAGGGTAATTTGGCAAAGAGTTTGCATAATAAACATAAACAACTATAGGTAGCTTTGGTGGTGGTGTTTGAAAAGCTTGCTATAATGTATCTCTTAAAGACCCCATGTTTGTTTTCTACTTACAAAAGTAAGAAATGAGAGTGAGACTTTGTGTTTTCCCTTATTATTGTGACCTTTTTGTGAAGTACCTCAGTCAGCTACTGATGACATGAGAGCCCTGTGGTTGATGGAGACTTCTATTTAATGCAGAGTTTCAGATTTAGAAGTTTTCTAGTTTAGAAACTATAAATTATTCATACACTATCAAGCTTTTAAAAACCCTATTTATGACAGGATGGGATTTTGCCAATCTCAGCTGAAGCAGTCTAAATAATTTATCTTGTGTTCCTTCAATGTACAATACACACCGAAGCCCAGGAAATGTTAAGTAAGTTTTATTCCCCTCTTTGCTATGCTGAGGTCAGGAAGTTAAGCTTTCAGACATTCCTTTAACATTTCTTGGGCCTTTGACTTCTCACAGCGTGCTTTTTAAAATTTCATACTGTGCCTTTTCTTTCATGACCTTTTCTTTGTATTGAATTTCTTGTTTTTAAAGCATCCTTCTCTCTCATTAATTATCTCTACTAACATTTCCACACATAGTAACTTAGGATATAAATATGACAATATGTTTGCAAGAGTTCAATTATCACAGATCCTATTATCATTCAGGAGCATAAACAATTAATGACTCTGATTTGATGTTACTGAAATTGGTGACTCACTAGTGATAAATCTCAAAAGAGTTCAAGATTTAATTGAACAACTAACATTTTGGCATTTATTCAAATTTCAGACTGTTAATATATAATTATGAGGCAATGCAAACAAACATAAATATCTTTATTCCATGAATCCCAGTCACCCAGAACCACCACATGCAGTAGACATGGACTCGGTATTAGTATTGCAAATACAGAGGTGTGAGGGAAAGGAAAGGGTGTAACAATAGTATGTGATTATTTCAGGAGATTCTGTCACCGAGCAGCTGCAAACCTAGAAGCAAGGACAGTAAGCATCTAAGTGTGAAGTTATTATGGTTACCAGAATGTATTGTGATATATCTAGTGACATTCGACATTCGCTCTTTTTAATTTTTTTTGTCATCCACTTGGCTATTTAGGTAGTAGTCTAACTTTTAAGCTTGGAATTCACTTACCACTCATTAGGTAAACATGAACGGGCAGAGGCCAATCAAAATCTCTTTTTTCCCCTGTCCTCGATGATTAGTTCAGGGATGCCCAAATGATGCCTTCAGATCCTCTGAGATGTCATCTGTTTAGATTTTAAAAGTTACCTTGTAGGGTTGTGTGTTGGAAGCTTGGCTGACAGCCAATGGGCTCTGGAGGGCCAGTTAGATCATGGGGGCTCTACCTTCACCAGTGGCTAAACCAATGGGTGGATTTACAGCTGAATAAACTTTTAGCTGTAATAGATGAGGCTCCATTAGAGGAACGAGTTCACTGGGGGGATGTCTTTAGAGGACAAAGTTTGTTTTCATACTCTTCCTCTTTACCTGGTCTCTGATTGGAGGTGAGGAGGTTCATCTACTACATGCTCTCCTGTTGTTGATTGTTTTTACTTTTTGGCTCTTAGCTCTTTTGAGGGGTCCACCACGCAGCTCCCAAATAATCACACATGGAATCTTATTCTTTCTTATAAATACCCAGCCTTAGCTTGACTTGTTTCTTGCCAGTTTTTCTTAACTTTAAATTATCCCATCTACCTTTTGCCTCTGGGCTTTTACCTTTCTCTATTTCTGTATATCTTTTCTTTCCTTCTTGTTCTGTATCTGGCTGGGTGGCTGGCCACTGGAATCATCTCTCCTCCTTTTCTTGTTCCTTGACCTTCTTTTGCTTTCCAGATTTCTCCTCTCATTTATTCTCTCTGCCTATCAGCCCTGCCTATCCTTTCTCTTGCCTCGCTATTGGCCATTCATCTCTTTATTAGACCAATCAGGTGTTTTAGACAGGCAAAGTAACACAGCTTCACAAAGTTAAACATATGAAACATAAAAGAATTCAACACGTCTTTGAGCCATTAAACAAATGTTCCACAGCATAAAAAAATGTAACATATCTTAATAATATTCTACAACACTCTCCACCATAATATTTCTGTCTTACAATACCGGGGCCCCAAAATAATGTAGCCAAGTGGCCATGAATAAATTTCAGGCCAGCTTGAGTGACTTACTGAGATCTTGGTTTTTTTTTTTTTTTTTTTTTTTTTTTAAAACATATATTCTTCTATATTCTGTCCCTCCTTCATTTCTGAAATAATTTTCAGATGATTTCCAAGCATTTCAGATAGTTTTTGCTCACATAGCCTCTATACAAGCAAGCTATTGAGACCTGTTGAAAATAGGGTCAGGTATTTTCTCACCCAGGAGAATTTTCTTCTCCATCTTGAGGATTACTTTGACTCCATTTGTTCTCATTACTCTTGATATCCCCTATTTCCTCCTCCACTTTTTCTTTTTCTTTTCCTCCCCTCCAATTTGCATGGTATGGAATATGCTGATTTGTAACACAGTGTGCACACACAGTGAAGTGGTTAAATCAACATAGACAGAATACAAATTACTTGACATGCTTATGTGTTTTTGTGGTGAGAATTTTTTTAAATCTACTCTTAACTACTTTTAGGCATATGTAATACATTGTTGATGACTATCGCCACCCTGCTGTGGAATAATCTCTTAAAGGCATCTCTTTTGTCTAGATGGAATTTTGTTTTGATTTGTATCTCCATCCTCCACTTCCTACCCAGTCTCTGGTAATGAATACTTTGTTCTCTATTTCTATTAGTCTGACTTTTTTAGATTCTATACACAAACGAGATCATGCAGTAGAAAATGCCTATTTTTTCTAAAGTTAGATTCTTTTCTTTTTCTTTCTTACATTAATAAATTCCAATTTTTACATATATTCTTCTCATTCTCAGACAGTTCCTGCAATCTTTTTTTCTCAATCAGTGACTGAGGTTTTGTTTATTATCTCTCAGTCTTTGAGTCAGGAATTCTAACGTGGTGTCACTAGGTTCTCATCTCAGGGTTTCTCAGGTTGTCATGAATTTGTGTTGGTAGTACTTCTTTCTCTCCTAAAGGCTCAACTAAAAGAAGAGCTGGGTCCAAGTTCACGGGCTGCTTGCTGGTAGGATTGAGCTCTGTCAGCTCCTTGTCATGTGGGCAACCCACCACAGCAAGGTGTCTTCCTTCAGAGCACACCAAGAGGAGCAGATGCCCAGACAGCCAATACCTCCTGATAAACTGACCAAGGGAGTGATGTCTCAAAGCATTTGTCACATTGCATTTGTTTGAAGGGGGTGGGGTTCACTCAGTTCAGCCTATGGTCAAGACAGTGTGATAAAAGAAAGGATTTAAAGGTGAAAGGTGTGGCTAATTTTCAGCCATCTTGGAGGCTGCCTACCACAGGTGTGTCTTGATAGCCTCAGGCATTTAGTGTGATCTTGTTTTATGCTGATTTCTATCAGGATTTCAAATAATACAATTGACTCTTCATAAATAATGAATTTAGATATTTGAAATAAAGATATGCTTTTCTGAGTATTTAAACTTTTTCTCGTCATTCCAGAGATGATTTAAAGTATATATATGGTACATGCACATTTTACAGAAAGGAGTGGAACACATACAGATTATGAAATGGGTGGTACTTCCCCCATGGACCCCAAGAGATCTACATATTTCTAAACTTGACTTTGAAGTTCACCACTTTACAACCTTTTTATTTCCTGTGCTGTTTAATGTGAAGACAGCGGAGTTCTTATGCTTCTGACAGGTCTCATGCCTTGTTCCCACTTCCCAAAACATCAGTAACAAATTATGGTGTGGATATTGCTAGGTCTCATAGCATTTATGTTATCTTCTAAAATTTAAATTAGGCCCACTGTGACTTGTCAATCTCTTGGTTTTATGAAATAAAAATCACTAAATAGAGATTACTGCACAATGAATATGTAAATATTATTATAGAAATTAACCGGGAAGAATTTGCAATTTCCTTGGTTAATTGACACTCTTCTCTACCCCTACATATACTTTGGGATTCCTTTATATCTCTTAGCTGCCATTTTTTTTTTTTTGTATTTTTGCTTACTTATGTGAGCGATTTTTAAAGTTTATCTTGCAGGTTTTCTCACCTAAAATCTTTTAAGTTTATCTTGCAGTTCATCTCAAATGAAATAAATACATTTCATTTCTGAGATCCATTTCTTGTTTAATGAGCTGTTAATGTTGGGTTAAAACTATTAACTATATGAGAAAACATATGCCACTCAGTTCTTACAACTCCAGCTTAACCAAAACCATGGAAAAGGTACAGAAAGGAAGTGCACATTTTCTGTCATGCCTTTGGAAAGGCTGGGATAATTTAACCAGAATTTAAAATACTAGGCTAATTTCTATATCCCACAGGAGTGATATGAAGATTCAGAGATTGGCCCTGTATACTCTCCTTTCCACCTTTGTGCAGCTAAATTATTTCCTCTGTGCTAATGACTCCTCAATCAGACTACAGATATTTTTCCTGGTTCTAGCTGGATTCTATCCAATATATGGTTTATTTCCCATTATCTACCTCGATGATTAAAGTATGACTCATACCAAACCCAACTCATAATTTTTCCACTGCTATTCATCCTTGTCATTCTTGTTCAATGTCTTATGAAGTCAGTACAACTGTCACGTGCAAACATGCTTTCACTTATTTTCGGGTAATGAAAATGTCATTGAATTTTTACCTCATGCATCCTTCTTTAGTGATTCCCATCAATTCTAGGAAAATTCAGTTGCTTCAATTGTTTCTGCATTACTAAGCAACCAGTTCGATGATTCCTCAATAACTTGTGGTAGTATTCTATATTTTATATTGATAGTTATGTACAGATACATATGTACTTAATATTTACTGATATAATATTTATTGCTCCCTCTTCGCTGAAATAGTGAGATGTCTTGACCTGTTTCATGCAGCTATCCAGTGACATGTATGATCTTCTCACTATCATGCTTGAATATTAGCAACAAGTCTTATTTTGACCAAAATGTCTTTGCCGCCACTATGGTGTGGGAACTGAAGGCCCAATATCACTTTCTGCTGCCAGAAACCTTAAGTGGAAGGTGGGGCTACCAACATTCTTAAATAATTGCTGTGCAAAGGTCTCTCTCCAGGACTACTGAGATGGAGCACCATCATGGAGGCCTATGTGTCTGAGATGTCAGAAGCCTTGATGCCAAGTAGTCGGTAAAAAGTTTAGTTACCCACTCTGTTCTTGAATTCTAGGGATAGGTGAGTTACCCATTCTTTTGGATCTTTTTAATCCTCAAGCCTGAGGCATGGGGAGTGTGGTCGACTGTATACACAGTCTTTAACCATGACTTTCTAAGTTTTCTTTTGTAAAGATTTATTTATGCATATGTTTGTGGGGGTGAGGTAGGAATGTGCACATGAGTACAGTTGCCCATAGGGACCAGAAGAGGGTGTTAGATCTCCATGAGTGGGAGTTATAGGCAGTTGTGAGCCACCAGATGGGGTACTGGAAACTGAACTCAGGTCCTCTGCAAGAGCAGTCCAAGTTCTTAACTAATGAGCCATGTTCCCAGCCCTGAATCTCTTGTCTACTCCATGTCTCAACTTCCTTTTTTTCCAGGTAGGGAAGAAAACAACATTCTTAACATTTTCTCTGAGAATCTTCTGTGTTTATTTGGCCCATGCAGCTTTGTTGTCGACCTGTTTAAAGTAGAGGTCTTAGTGTCTCTTTCCTCCCATCACTCTTTGATTTCCTAAGTGGAGCAAAGACCACCTCCTGTCTCCCCATCCAACTAAAGCTAGGTCTTAAGACCAGGAGGTGTATATGGAGAAATATTTAACAGTTTACAGCATACCCCAAGCTTGGCTTTACATTTAATTCTCTTCATTTACTGGATTCTAAAACTAGGATCAACACTTTCCTCCTTTCTTACTTTTCTAATTTGTTGCTTCCTCTCAACATTGAGGGTCATTGCCTTGGTCAAGATTGTGTCAAACACCAGGATTGCTGCAATGGTGAGGACATCTTGGTGGAATCCCCAGACTCCAGTCTCTAACAATTTGCCTCCTGCATTACTGTCGGTAAACTTTCTTTAATGCCACTTTCATTATTTTACTCTTCTATAAAATTTGACCCAAGTTCCCTCTGGGTACAGTCCAAGAATGACTCTTGCTTGATTTCCAGGCTGCAGTTTATCTATGAAACTTTCTTCCACTCGTTTCAGAACAATATTTTCAAATTGTTTTCCTCATTTGCCTCCGTTAGTTATGCCAACTTTCGCCTTGGAATTGATGCCACATTTCTTGCCACTCCTGTCAGCCCCTTTATTTCTTGTTATGGCATCAGTTTTACTCATTTCTTAGGAACCATTTCAAACCATACTGATATCTGTTCCTGGGGAAGGCAATTCTCATTGGTCAGTGCTTCCTCAACTTCCTAAACATCTCCCCAGGTAGTAGGATTGGCTCTGGAAAATTCTAAGGACCAGGTCACACCCAATACCAAGTAAATTAGAATGCCTAGAGGTTGGCATTTTCATCAGCATATTTAAAGATACCTGGGTGATTTCAATGTGTGTATAAAAGTTTGTTTCTGTTTGTGACAGTACATTTTGGCTGTACCATAACTTTGTTCTTGGCTGTATTTGGTCTAACGTGGATATTTGTTTTCTTATGGTTTTCATCTACAGGGTAATTTCCAAATAGAAAGAAAATGAGTTTGGAGATGACCGAAGAAGACATTGTTGGTCTCCACCCAGATCCCTTAGTATTCCTGCTGCTGCTGCTGCTGCTGTGATGATCCACTTTGCTACTTAGAACGCTTTTGGTGACAAATGTAGAGAAGGGTTTGGTCCACTCTGTCCCCCCAAAACAGTTTTCCAACAAATTTCAAGCTGACTTTGTGTCCTACACTTTAAGTCAGTTCTGACATTAACTTTGCAACATGACTTCAGTGCTGAACCCCTGCTTCAGGTGCTCATTCCATGACTGTCTAACTATAAAGAAAAGGTTCCCATCAGCCTATTTTCTTGTTGAAGAAGTCAAGAAGTGTATATACCTCTGTTACTCACCTTACTCAGGGTCTTTTGGCACAGAATCAAGAGGAATGAGACAGAAGCAAACATGCCAGCAATACAGGCAAAGCTTTAATGGGGGTGGGGCACAGCTTGCAAATGGAAGGGAGCTGGTGCTGATAGACCAGAATGGACCTGCAACCAAGGAAGAAGCAAGTCTTTAATGGCTGGTTGGACTGGGTGAGACAGCAGTTATTACCTTGTTGGAAGGACTTCAGAGCTTAAGAGCAAAGGAGTGTGGAAGACCCTCTGAATGCTGTAACTAGCTACTACTACTGCTCAAAGGGCAGGCAGGTGGAAGACCACATCCTGCAGGCAATCAGCAAAAAGTAACTCAGACTGCTGTTAGCATAGCCTGCAACCAGAGGGCTTATCTACAACAAAGCTATGGAGAAATGAATAAGGCATCTTTCAGGTGTGCGGCTTCCATAAGTAGTGTTCTTTATGTCGGGCAAGAGAGGCTACAGCTAGAGGGTTATTTAGGTTTTACCTCAGTAACACGCAGGTTTATTATAAAGGATACGAATAAGTAGACACAGGAAAGGTACCCAGGGGGAGACATGAGTGGCATGTAAACAAAACAAGCTGATTCAGTAGCCCAAGTAGGTAAGTTATTACAAACGATGAAGATGCTTCTCTCACTCACAGCATTCGTGAAATCCCAAGTATGGTAGCACATGGCTGTAACATCAGCTTCTTGGGAGGCTGAGGTAGAAGAACCATAAGTTCTAGTCTTACCTGTGTTACATAATGGGCTCAAGCCCCCAACAATTTCGTAGGAATTTGTCTCAAAATAAAAATAAAAATAGAAAATGACTGGAGATACTAACTTGCCCAGCAAGGCCTTAGGTTCAGTGTCTCTCTCTCTCTCTCTCTCTCTCTCTCTCTCTCTCTCTCTCCACACACACACACACACACACACACACACACACACACACACACACACAGGGCAGGCGGCTTTAGAAACTCTCTTCTAGGAACTGAGAACAAAGACCAAATACATATTTTACATATCATAACCCCTTTACTCCATCTCAGGGCAAGGGAAAGTAGCTGGAGATTGAGTCATGCCTAATATGGTGGTTTGAATGAGAATAGTTCTCATGGGTTCATATATTTGAATACTTAGTTCCCTGTTGGTGGGACTCTTTAGGCAGGATTAGGAGATAGGGTTCTTATCAGGGGAGTCGTGTTACTGGGGGTGGCTCATACATATATATATTCTGTGGCCAGCTGTGGGCTCTTTCTCTAATAGTCCAGAGCATGAAAGCTCAGCTATTTTGCTTTGCATATAGACAAATTTCTTGAAGGAAATTTAGAGTTCCCTGTAGAACCAGGCTGAGGTCACCATCCCCAGGACTTGTTCAGAAACTCTGTGTTTGGCTTACCTTCCTCTTTTGCTTCCTCCTTCTCTCATTTCTCCTGAGAGAACTGCCTCAATCAATCATTTGCTTGTGAACCGTTATTCAGAGTTGGCCTCTTGAGAACCTCAGATCTCACCTCTCCTTCAAAGCATAATAGTGAGCACATATAAAATTCAGTGATTTATTACAGTAGGAATTCTCAAAATAAATAGAAATACAATTTAATAAAACCCTAGTTGAAGGTACTGAAATATGACATATTCACAGTTTCTCTATAGAATTACATATGCTTTCTTAGATGCAGTTTAAAAAATCCCGGACATATTGAAATCTCAATTGGGTAGGAAATAATGGACCAGGTAAAAATCTGTCAACAATAAAGATTTTAAAAAAATACCTGAGATACAGTTTAGAACAAAATTGCAATGTCAAGGCAACTGCCTGCAACTCTATCACAACTGATTAATAAATACACTGGGAAACTGGGCATTAAATCTCATATGACAAGATATTGATAGGGATGATTAAAAAAACATTTTGTAATGTATTTAAAGACTGTCTTAGGGTTTCTATTGCTGTGAAGACACCACGACCATGGCAATTCTTATAAACAAAACATTTAATTGAGGGGGCTCACGTACAGTTTCAGAGGTTCAGTCCATTATCATTATGGAGGGGAGAACGGTGGCATGGAGGCAGACATGGTGCTGGAGGAGTAGCTGAGTGTCCTACATCTTGTAGGCAACAGGAAGTCAATGGGAACACTGGGCAGTATCCTGAGCATAGAAAACCTCAAAACCCACCCCCAGAATGACACACTTTTTCCAACAAGGCCATATCCATTCCAAAAAAGGCATACCTCCTAATAGTGCCTATGAGCTTAAGGGGGCCATTTATATTCTAAATATCAGAAAGACCTTGATTGGCATTGGGATCCTAGAATCAAGCAGAACTTCATTCCATAAATGGACTAAGGTTTACACTGAGCTTAGCAAAAGTTAGTTTTATAGCTGGAGTCAGAACTGGAAGACAAGAGGCAGAGGAGAAAAAGCAAATTGGTCATTTTAAAATTAATTCCTTTGTATAGTGGGGACAGGAATTGAGAAGAAAAGGAAATATAATTGATTGGTCAAAATCAGGTTACCCCAGGGGCATTTTGATTTTCTTTTCCTTTTTGGTAAAGATTAAAGCAGAGGGAAGTTCATTACCATGTTAATTAAAATTAGCCAGTTTAGAAAATGTGATTACTACCTCTTGCTCCTGAAGGTCAAATGACAATTTAGTTGTAGTTTGTTAATGTGGAGCTTTCAGCATAGGCGATTCCATTTTGATTTTTAGCTTGGTTTTGGGAGGCTCTTATTTTACAACAATAATCACCTCCTATAATTTTCATTTTTACAAGACTTTTCTTCTTGAGCTGAAAGTCCAGATGAGAGCACAGAGATGAAAACAAAAAGGTGCTGGGTAACTTTGGTGTCCTTCCATTCCTCTCCAAAGTGCAGATAAAGATCACAGAAGTCCAGAACTGAAGGCACAGGGGGTAAACTTTCTTAATATGAGCTGGCCATTGTTTATTTTTCTGTTCTCAAAGTCTGGAGCTCTCTCTAGGCCCAGCTGACTCCCCATCCCTTCTGCTCTGCCAGGTACCATAGAGTTGATAAAGACCTTGGGAATTTTAGGTTCTCCATGTCAGCTTCTTGCTGCTTTGGGTCCATTGCAGAAAACTGTAGGAGACTGGAGGGCACAAGGGAGGGATGCTTCTGCCCATCTCATTATGACTTTGGTGACAGTAACTACATCTTCTCTGCTGCTCCAGCTTCCACTCATACCAGACTTGACTGTGTAACACCAATGGCTAAATGGTCTTATTAATAAAAAAAACAACCCAGAGCCAGATATTGGGGTGAAAGCTGAAAGATCAGAGAAACAGAACAAGCCAGCCACAAGTTCTTACCTCTATGAAATCCTCAGTCTCAAAAGAGTGAGTTCCTGTTTCCTTATGCCTTACATACCTTTTTCTGCCCTGCCAATTTATTTCCTAGGATTAAAGGCATGTATCCTTCCCAAGCAAAGACATGAGATCTTAAGTCCTGGGATTAAAGGTGTGTGTCACCACACCTGGCTCTGTTCCCAGTATGGCCTTGAACTCACAGAAATCCAGACAGATCTCTGCCTCTGGAGTGATAGGATTAAGGGTGTGTGCTACCACTGTCTGACCTCTATGTTTAATCTAGTGGCTGGCTCTCAGATCTTCAGATAAGTTTATTAGGGTATACAATATATCACCACATAATTGTGCCTTTGGTCCAGCTTCCACCAAGTAATTTTTGTCCTTCCAGATTGAAGGCACCCCTGACTTCCTGCTGTCCTCAGTATGAGGTTTCTATTCTCTTACTTGGTATATTTGAGGCAGGTTAAGGAGGAGATGGAAAGAAAATTGGGAGGAAGGACTGATGTGGGGCTCATAGGGTGACAGGTTGCTATCTTCCCATGAGACTGCTGGGGCTTCAAAAGGGGGGGGGCATTGCTTTCCTAGCTGTCTGTGGTTATACAGGGACAAAGAAGGGAGAAGGCCTCCAAATACTCTACCCTGTCCTTGGAGTGACAAGAGCACATCCCATGTGTGAAGTCCCCACTGGCTGAACAAGTGAGGAGAAGGCGGGTGGACCTGAGTTATCTCTCCAGCTGTCAACCCAGAGTCTGCTCAGTGGCTGCAGGGACAACTGTAGACAGAGGCTAGCAAGGCAAGTAGAAGAGAGGTAGGGAGGAGATGGCTGCAGTTGGGTCTACCATGTTAGGGAGACCATCCAGGGCCCTCTGAACTGACATGTTCCAGACACTTTCCACCTGGGTGACAACTGCTGGTTGGTGCTTTGCACATGAATGGCAACAGCCAGTAGAGGACTCTGGGGAAAAAAAAAAGTTGAGTCAAATGCTTGTTTTGTTCTTTTTCCTTCAATTCCACATCCACTCATTAGGAAACGGTGGAGAGGGGAGCAGAAGGTGACTGTACCTTTAGCTGTCACACTCAAGGCTACAAGGGTTCTAGATTATCTTTTCAGGTTGAGGAATATCTGCATGCATACAATGAGGCATGTTAAAGGTGAGAATCATTTCTAGACATAAAATTAGCTTATATTTCATACATCATACACACATATGGCATGAAGGTAACTTTATATAATATTTAGAATAGTGGTGCACTTTGATCTGCTGTATTAGGTCAAGTGTGTAATCTTCTGCTTGTGGCATCTTGTTGGCATTTAGAAAAAATTATTGGCTTTTTGAGTGTTCTAGATTCCCGATTTTCTGATTAGAGATCCTAAATGTGTATTGTGTAACCAGACTACATGATTTTGGAGTCAGAGGAAGAGGGGCAGGCCAGACCCCCTTACCTCACCTGTCTCACATGGTTGGGCTATGTAAGAGTATACAATCTATATCAACTTGTCAATTATCAGACATCCACTGAATCTGCCTGCTGTGGGGGGAAAAGCACAGATTCAACAATCAAGTAATTAGAAAATTTAAATTATTTTGATTAACATTCTACTAATCCATTTGGTTCAGTTAGAAGTATAGCAGTTACTTTATTTGTTGCTACAGAAAAAGAAAGAAAAGAAAAGAGAGCAAGAAAGGGAAGGAAGGGAGGGAGGGAGGAAAGAAGGAAGGAAGGAAGGAAGGAAGGAAGGAAGGAAGGAAGGAAGGAAGGAAGGAAGGAAGAAAACCTGGCAAAAACATTTTTTTTGTTTTTTTTTGGTTTTTTGTTTTTGTTTTTTGAGACAGGGTTTCTCTGTGTAGCTTTGCGCCTTTCCTGGAACTCGCTTTGGAGACCAGGCTGGCCTCGAACTCACAGAGATCCGCCTGGCTCTGCCTCCCGAGTACTGGGATTAAAGGCGTGTGCCACCACTGCCCGGCTGGCAAAAACATCTTAAGAAAAGATTTTGGGTCACAGTTTGAGAGTCCAGTCCATCAGGGCAGGAAGTCTTGGTGGCCAGAGTGTGAGTTAGCTGGTCACGTTGTACCCAGTCTCCGAGCAGAGAGGGATGAGTGCTGGTTCGCAGTGTGCTTTCTTTTTATGTAGTTCAACACCCCGGCCCACGGAATGGTGCTGCCCATGGAATGGTGCTGCCCACGCTTAGGGTGGGTCTTCCCACTTCAGTTAACTTAATGTAGAAACCCCGGTCATAGGAAATGCCCAGAGGTTTGTCTCCATGGTGATTCTCAACCCCATCAAGTTGACAATCAAGATTAACTACCACAGATGGTTACCCTTAAACCATCAGATCATCTAGAATGGCATTCTCTGGATAGCATTTGCGGGCCAGTGAAATAGATTGTTTTTTTTTTTCATCCTCAGTTTCCTACCTTTCTAGTCCCTTCTTAGAACCGGGAATAGTGGTTTAGCATTTCTCCTTCTGTCTTTATATTTTCTCTTTCTGGAATCTAAAGTAGAGAATACAGAATTCAATTTATTCAACTATATATAACCATGTATGCTTCGTTGGTTACTATGCAGAATATGAACTTAGTCCTATATTTTCATTTAATTATTGACTGGTTATAATTAGGGGGTTTCATGGTGATATATTGTGTACCCTAATAAAATTTGCCTGAAGATCGGAGAACAGAACAAGCCACTAGATTAAACATAGAGGCCAGGCAGTGATGGCACACACCTTTAATCCTAGCACTAAGCACTTGGAAGTCAGAGATCTCTCTGGATCTCTATGAGTTCAAAGCCACCCTGGACTACATGAGATTGACTCAGTCTAGGAGAGAAACAGAGTCAGGCAGTGGTGGCACACACCTTTAATCCCAGCACTTGAGATTTCGTGCCTTTGTTTGGGCACGTGCCTTTAATCCTGGTACTAGGAAGGAAGTAATATGGCTAGGTGGAGAAAGGTATAAGGTGTGAGGAGACAGGAACTAAAGTGCTTTTCAGCTAAAACCTTTTCTGCAGAAGCCCTTTTTGGCTGATGCCTTTCGGCTAGAGAGCTTTTTTGGCTGAGGACTCAGAGACTTTCAAACAGAGGACTCATGGAGTTGGTGAGGTGAGAAGTGGCTGTGGCTTGTTCCTTTGTTTCTCTGATCTCTTGGTATTTACCCCAATATCTGGCTCTGGGGTTTTTTTTTTTTCTTATTAAAAGACCATTTTAGAATTCGAGTAACAGGGTTTGAAGCTGTCATGTATACGTCTGGCACCATGCATTGTGATATGATGTGATTTCTCTGCGTTGACTATTTTTATTCGGTGACTTGTGAAAAGTGTTTGTGAACATTCCTCTCTAGATGTTGCTCAGCTGATGACTTCGCTCTATTTCATAGAAAATATTATGGATGACTGAAAGAATTTCTTTCACCTAGCCACAACATTCTGGCCTTGTTTATTGCTCTCCTGTGTTACACCTGAAGTAGCAAATAATAGGGGCCTCTTCGTTGCCACAAAATAGAAACCACTGCCATTTTTGGCTGTTTGATGTAAAACAAAACAAAACAAAAATCCTTGAATTCCCACTAGATGGTGCTATTAGAATGCAAACGACTTAATTTATCTTTGGTCATAGTATAGCTCCATAAAATCTTCATTTTGAAATCCATCTCCGCATGTTATTTTGGCTTGTCAAACAGGTCTGCTTCCTGCTGAACTAATGGATTGGGATGATGTAGTATTTAGGGAAAAGATTACCCAATGCTTACCAAGAGTGCCCAGAGGACTCTAGGCAAAACAGCCAAGAGACATTTGTCCATTTCTGATACTAGCCCCTTCTTACCCGACATTTTCAGTACCCTTATGCTTCTCCGTGGACATCTAGGGGAGATCCCACAGAGACAATATCTTTGAGCTGAATGAGAACCCTGGTGTATGGCTTTTCTTCCTAGTCTTGCCTCCTGTGCTGACTGATGGGGCTGATGACCTTAGATTGCTGACCAGTTAACTCGTCACTGATGATTTATCTGGTGGCTTTTAAAGTGCAGTTTCGGGACCAGAAGCACCACTTGAGATTTGCTAGAACCACACAATCAGGCTTCTCCCAAGATTTAGTGAATTAGAAATTCTGGGGTTGAGACACTGCAACCCGTGTTTTCTCCAGACCTCCAGGTCGATCTGATACGCAGAAAACTTAAACACGGTCTTAGAGCCTTCCTAGTCACAAACCTCCCCTGTCATCTTTGGACTGACATCTTGAAAGCCCTAAAAGAGCAGCTTTAAAGGCGAACAGGTGGATGAAGTATTTGAATGCCAGTGTGTCCTCCTTGTCCTATGCAGAGGGCTGCCTCTGCCATTGTGTTCTGGGTATCAGCCTCCATTACAGAGGACTGACTCCTTGAGCCTGTGTCTAGTGTGTAAATGAGGAGGAAGCAGTGATTAGTCATTCACATTCCTTTTAGGCAGAAGATTGAGATACCTGGAAAAGCAGCCAGATGGCAGCCTGCATCCTAAACTGTTCCTCCATTACTGAAAGGCACTCTCTGACTGTTCACTGTAGTCAAAGAAAGGCAATCCAACAGCGGTAGTCATTTATTGACTGGGCTGTTTGTCTTTTTCTCTACTGCAGCATGAGTCAGAGCGTACAGAGGGAAAGAGAGAGGGAACAACCTACTGATTAATGGGTCAAAATGCTGCTATGGGAGACGGTGAGCCTCTGCCTCCATTTCACCGACTCCGGCACGTGGGGATGTTCCAAAGGTGAATGAGCACTAGTTAGCACCTAGTGAAGCTGGCTCAGCCAATCAGTTCACACAGGTCTCTGGAATCACTCTGCCTTCTGTCCTTTGATGAGCAAGGTTGCCGCACACAGAAATCATCTGGGGAGTGTTGGCATCTTCTGATGCCCAGACTGCTGCAGATGGAGTTTCTGGGCATCAGTGTGGGATTACATCTTCCCAGGTGATTCCAGTGACAGACATCTCTGGGGACCACTTTGCCCACACACATTAGAATTAAATGACTTCAATCCAGAAACTAGTGGCTGTCTCATATTGTAGTATAAAATTTGACAGTGGAATGTGTTGTCATGGTCAGTCCTGGTATTAATAGGCAGGTTTGTTGTGTGATGGGAAATGACCACACCCCTCCCCCAACTGTCTCTTCCTCTTTATCCCTTTTATTTATCTGTTTTTCTTCCTCCTCCTCTTCCTTTTCTTTCTAAAGAATGAAAATCTAAAAGTGCACATATTTCTACTTCCTGGAGGGAATTTCTGACTGAAACCACTGTGCCAGTGTTCTGTTCTAAAGCACAAAGACCTTGCCTTTGGCCAACTGTTCTCAGGGGTCCTTCAGCTCTGGACCCTGTTTTAAAGGGTATGGGAGTGAAACACTTCGGTTAGTGCTGATGTAAGGGTGTTAGTTTCATACTACTTGCTCATATTGATCAGGCAGAGTGAAAAGATTGTGCAGGGATTGTCTGGACAACCCTGGGATCATTCTGCAGAGTTGGAAATTGTTCTGTAAGAAAAGAATTCTTTTTGCGCTAAACAAGGTTTATGGAACCTAGAGAGTGAATCTTTAAAAATATTTGTTCCAGAAAACAACATATGTTCCCACATAATAGGTAGCATATTAATAAAAGCTGGAAGGAAATGTACTTGTGACATGTAAAATACGAAATTTGATCCAACTTAGTATAAAAGGACGCATGAAGCTAGGCTTAATTTTTGATACCAAAGTGAGTAGGGTGCAACCATCCAGAAACTCCAGTTTGTGATCGCTTCTCAATGCTTGTCCAAGTATCACTTCTTGAAATGTAAACATTACTGTAAGAAGCAACTTGTTAAGTAATTACAACATAAAACAATATCAAGTTTTCCCCTGCATATGGAGATTAGCCAAGAAAACTGAGAGGCTTGGGACTAGAAAGCCCAAAGGAAGAAGGCTGAGGAAAAGGAACAGGTAGAAAGGATTGGGGAGTCAAAGGGCCCTCCCTTTCCACTTCAACATCACAGTTGGCTAGGGCCAAGCGATGAGCAATTAATTTATTGTGGTTCATTTGTCGAATTTATGCTCTCTTCCACAAAAGTGTTTTTTCCTCCTAAATAGTACCCCATAGAGAACAGCAAAAGCTCCAGAGTACTTAAAGTGTCTCACATTCTCTCGAGAGATTTCTCAGATTCTAGAGGTTTCTCTGCTGTAGATGTGTCTAAGGCAGCAGGTCTTAATTACTAACTTATGACCCCTTGTCACTCAAACCAGCTTTATTAAGGACAGTAAAAGCTTTTGAGATTTCTGTTTAGGTTTAAAATAACATGCATAGTATCCCTGAATGTTGTTGAGCACTTGTGACTGGGAACAGGGGATGTCTGATCTGTATTGGATTTAATCCATCATTTGACCTGTAAGGCTCTACGTCTGTGGCATGACAAAACTGCTAGACACCAGTCCGTTCCTGTCTGCAAACATGAGCATATTCAATTAGTGCAAAGCAAATCGTTTCTTCTCAGAGATTCCTTTACTTTCTCATGTTGATCTGTGAAAATAGTTAAGTGGTTGCATTCATCTTCATCACTGACGAAGTTCCTTTAACTTCATCGGGGAACACTGAGATAACCTGTTTGGCCACAGCAGTCTTAGTCACCCTGCCGTGAGCAAGAGATGAATAATGTTTTTGAATCTTACATCTACTGACTCCCCTTTCAAAATGGATCTGCCACTACAGCAAGCAGCGATTGCAGGTATGTTTTAACAGTTTACCCTTTTCCTATCTTTGTTATTAGATCAAATGGTACATTTACTTACATTGTTCCTTGTAAAGCAGAATTGCTTAGTGACTTCTTAGTGTTTGTAATTCCCACTTCGGAAGATGCCGGCTGTGTTCTTGACTGGATGAGTGTTTTCTGTCTTCCTGTGAGCAGTTTTTTCTCACTTTTTGGATATTAGACTATTAAGCCTTCCTCCATTTGAAGCATTATCTTACTTATGCTTTGTGATTTATCTGCTATTTGTCAAAACAATTTTCAGAATTACATTTTCTGGTTGCCATTAGAGCACAGCAAGAAGCCCTGGATATAAGGGATGATGTTGGTAAATATTTTCATTAGACAAAGTCACTTTGTGAGAATTCAGGTTTCTAATAAAATCAATTTGAGAAATGCAGTCACTGTGAATTTAAGAGGGGCATCATCATTCTAAGATAACAGCTTCCAAAGCTCAGTATGTCCTTCAAGAGATTATTACTAAAATGTTATTTCTTTTACTTCCAGGACATATTTTTCCTCCTGGGTCATGATTAATTATATTGCTCATGTTAGCCAGAATTATAGCATCCTGGGACACTCCACAATTTTCTTACACTCAGAATAGCAGATAATCTGCATTGTTCCAAGAGGATTCACACACAGCACCAGCTTATTCAAATAAATTAACTTACTATTAGTATTTCTTTTCCTTGGTAGAAAAAAAAAGAATTTTTAGAATGTTTGGTTCCCCCAATTGTAACTTCTAAATACTAAAAAAATGAGTAATTGAGACATTTCTTCAATTTAAAAATCTCTCAAATTGAAATTGAAATATGTCTTATAATTAGTTATTTAAATAACAAAGTTTTATTCTTTCCATTTTTTTTCTTTTTTAGACTTTGGCAGGGTTTCAGTGTGAGCCTGGCTGTCCTGGAACTTGCTCTGTAAATTAAGCTGGCCCCAAACTCAAAGATCCACCTGCCTCTGCCTCCTGAGTGCTGGATTAAAGGTGTAAGGTTCATTCTTTCTTAATGATACATAGAACAATAATGGATGGTACGCTAAGCTGTATCATTGATTTAAATGGAATATGATTGATAGAATTTAGATTTAACAGGGTTTAGCCATTTTATGTTTCTAAGAAGATGAGACAATAAAGTCTGCTTTTATGGTTAACTATAGGCACCATTTTTGTGCTATTTCCAGACTCGCAAAGAACCAGATATCTTGTGTATAAGGACATATGTAGCAATGTATAAAGACGTCTACCACAGTTTGGTATCAGCCTGAGGATACCACTCAGGGTTTGCCCACTTCAGCTTCTATCTAATTTGTCTTTAGCTCCCAAGTGCACTGTTTGCGATGCACTTTTATTTTATTTTCACTTTTATTGCATATACACATATGGGTACAACTCTGTATTCCATTTCTGGAGACACATCCCCCCCCACCCCAAAAGGCATGAAACAGTAAACTAAGATTTTGCAGCTGCATGTTGAGCTTATCAAAGCAATTTTGTGGATAACTTTGGGCAAGTCAGTGCAGGTTTAGAACAGTAATTGAAACATGGCATTTTAAAATCTTTTTACATTTGAAATTAAAGTATAATTATATCATTTCCCCTTTCCACTCCCTTTCTCTATCTCTTCCTATGTATTCCCCCTCTTGCTTTCTCTCAAGTTCATGTCCCTGACCTCTTTTTCTTTATATGTTGTTACACACACATGGGCACACATATGCATGCATACACATGCAGACAGACAACCCACGTTCACATGCATATAATGCATTCTCCCACAGACACACACACACGTCCATATGCACGCACACACAATACACCCCCACACAAACACACACTCCTAAATATATAACAACAATCTGTTCAGTCCAGATAATGTTATTTGTATTTCTATGATTTCAGGGCTGAGCACTCTATATTGGATAACCAGCTTGATGGTGGTGTTGGTGGGGGTGTGTGGCTTTTACTCTGGGAGGATTATTTTCATCTACTCTCAGCAGTCCTTAGTTGCCTGTAATTCTCTGTCTAGGCATGGGGCCCAGTGAAATATTCCCCTTCTATCTACTGTCCTTGCTCAGGTCTTGTCTAAGTAGTCGTGTTGTTGAGACTTCATGAGTGTAGCTTCCCTGACACTTCTAGAAGACACAATCTCATAGCAGACACCCTGTTCTCTGGCTCCTATAATCTTTCCACCCCCTCCTTTGTGAAGTTCTCTGAGCCTTAGGTGCAGGAGCTGTGCTGTAGATGGACCAACTGGGGATGGACACCACATAATCACTTGTTTTCTGCATTTTGATTAGCTCTGCTTTTCTGTAATGGTCTTTGTCTGTTGCAGAGAGAAGTTTCTTTGTTGAGGGCTTGAGAGCTGCATTTATTTGTGTGCATGAGAATAAATATTTAGAATGCAATCAGGAATTATGCTGATTTAGTAAAGTGGTAGTTGTAGGCTGTATTCTAAGATCTATGACCTCACTTAACCACAGGTAGTTGCCTTGGTTTCTAGTACCAGGTATGATTTCCCTCTTGTTGAGCAGGCCTTAAATCCAATTGGAAAGCTGTTGTTACTATCAAGATATGAGTGCCACCATTGCACCCTTAGAGTCATTGGGTCATGTGGTCCTTGTTGAGTTCATAAGTGTCATAGCTATTATTGGCTCTCTCCCTTGGATGCTTGCATGGTATGTTTACAGCACTTACTTACCAATGTATATCACCGGCGGTAAAATATCTCTACTAGAACAAACTTCCTGAAACTTAAAAAAAATCTGGTGAATATTGGATTAAGGTCTTTCTTTGTTGGTAAATCTCCTTGTAATATGCTTACACAACCATCATTGTTCCCTAAACCTTAAAACTGCTTACAAAGTAAAACTGGTTTCTACCTCCTCCTGTTCCTCCTGGTCCTCTGTCTTTTCTCCTTTGTCAATAAAGTGCTTGTTGGATTCCTGTAAACATCTTAACTACTGGGGAAGAAACCACAC
>CABHPQ010165345.1:0-32731 GCA_902168405.1 Peromyscus aztecus | reverse complement strand
GTGTGTGTGTGTGTGTGTGTGTGTGTGTGTGTGTGTGTGTGTGTGGTTGAGGTGGGGATTATGTGGAAGAAAAACCTATCTTTCCTATGCAGGAGTTGAAATATAGTGCCTCCCACAGAAATCCCAACAAAAGACAAATATGAGTATCAGGCATTCAGAAACATGGTAAATAGCAGAAGAATCGGCTTGATACAGTAGGCAAGAGGTACTGATACCACACAGGGAATCATTGTGGGGTTGGCAGTCTTGGAGGTCAGGAAGGGAGAGGATGAAGGCACATGGTTTATAGTCTTATCTTAGTCCTTAAACTATTTTCATGAATTTATTTTAAAGAGTAAATAAACAAGAAAGAAGTCATTTGTAAAACACTGAAAGACGGGGAAGAATCTGGAAGGATACCGGTGCTCCCGTCACTACTTGACACCTTCACAATGCCCAATATTCTTCAAGAGGCCTTCTGGGATGGTCATTGTATCTATGGGACAGACATTAGCCTCAGTTGAAGATTCCCCGTGTGCTTCCAGATGAGAAGATGCTCCTGGTGTGCTGAGTTCCAGTGACTCTATACCCAGCTCTGGGGTTTTGTGGTGGTGGTTTCCTCTACGGGCTTAAGGTATGAAAACCTATTCTGTTCGTTGCTAGATTTTCCCCTTGTTCTGGATTTTCTTCCTCTTTGCAATGGCACTCAAAAACTTTAAAGCAGAAGCTAGTGTATTGATAAAATGGTGACTGCGTAGTCATTATATGGCCACGGTGTTAGGGGTCAGGAAAGACCAGTGATGCAATGGATGAAATGGATGTCAGAGACACAGACCGTTCATCCTCAAGGAGCAGCATCACATAGCATGGATTAAGTAAGGCAAGACATACGTTGACTAAGAATTAGGGGAAGGGCAATGATAGAAGGCATAATCACAGAACACATTTTTGGAAGCTTGCTTGTTTAAGCACTGTCCAGAAGGAGGGGCATTTCACGGCGTGTGAGAAGTCAAGGAGGTAGGGCCAGCACTATGCCCCTGGGAATCAACCTCTCTCAGCCTTTCAGTGCCACTGGGTACAGAACTAGAGAGAAAGGCAGGGAGCAGGAGGCTTCATTTGTCACACAAGGAACCAATGCTGCCCTGTGGACAATGGAGGAGCAGCGGAGAAGCTGCTATCAGATAAGCCAGAATTAGAGGGATCATTCTTGTGAAGGATTTTTTTTAAAAAACTCTGTGACTATTATGTAAACATAGAAAAAATAGAACAATATAATTAACCCACCATAAACATAGATTTAACCATTGTTAAAATGTCTAAACACTATTTAGTGTTTTTAAACAAGGACTTTCAAAGGGAAGATTCAAGAATAAACAAAGGCAAAATAATAATAATGGTAGCAATAAACCCATACCCCATGTATAATCAAATCCCGTGTCCACATGTCAGCTTCAACAATCATCAGTGTATTGTCTGGCTTATCTGTGGTACTACTGTTTCCTCCTCTGCTAGGTTATTTCAGGCATGTCTTCAACATCATTTCATCTGTGAATATATACGTATGTGTGTGTGTACTTACATAGTATATGTTTAAAGGGAAAGACACCAAAGCTCACACCACCATCACTGCATCTGAGAAGCAGTAATTCTCCGACATTCTAGAACACAGACAGCATTTTTGTGTCATGAAAGTATCAGTCATTTGAATTGTGATTCATATAAAGACCATATATTTAAAAACTTAGAATATTCCTTAAACGTCTTTTGGTTTAATCAATCCTTTATTATGGATACTTAACACATTGCTTTTAAATTTTTTACATTGTGGTAAAATTTCTATAGCATGAGATTTATGATTTTGCCCATCTTTAAGTACATATTTCAATAGCTCTAAGTTCATTCACGTGGTGCATCTTTTTCTAACACCCTTGGGGTCCATCCATGTGCTAGAATGTCCTTCCTTTCATGCTGAACGCAAGTTCCTTGTAGATATGTCCATACATATTAAAGCAGCCTCGTTTACATTCATCCACTGATGGACACTTGGACTGATTCCACATTTTGGCTATAACAAACAGTGCTGCTCTGAACATGGGCACACAAAGATCATTTCGAGACTGCTTTTATATTTAGCCAGCAGTGAAAACGATGGATAACAGGTAATTCTATTGTTTACTTGCTAACAAGCCAGCACAGCATGTACTCCAGCAGATGCACCATTTACACTCTTACCAAAGACTCACCAGGTCTGGTCTTTACATTCTCACCAAAACTGTTACTGGCTGTTTCTTTTGTGTGCATGTGTGACATCTGCATGTGTGAGGAAATGTATGTGCTTGAATTCCATGCATATGAGTGTGGAGGCCAGAGGTTGATACCAGATGTCACTTTCCACCTTATGGGGGTCACTACACTCAGTTTTTACACTCTGGGTTTGGAGAGTTTGCATTCTTAGTAAAGAATAGCCCTGGAGCTGTCTATACCACAGCAGCCCATTTGGGGACTTTGTCCCCCATCCATTTGTTTTGAGTCAACATCCTCCCTAGGGCTCCACACACCATGTGTTTACAACAACTTATAAGGTAGTTTTCAAAAGGTTACCTCAAAGAGTAAGCTTTTAAAAAGTGCTTTTAATTTGGTCTCCCGTGTTAATGGCATACATTTTATCTACTTTACTTTGTTACTTAACATATTATAAAAATCATCA
The DNA here is from genome assembly GCA_902168405.1 of Peromyscus aztecus. Classification (NCBI taxonomy): domain Eukaryota; kingdom Metazoa; phylum Chordata; class Mammalia; order Rodentia; family Cricetidae; genus Peromyscus; species Peromyscus aztecus. The sequence goes on along the minus strand of CABHPQ010165345.1, from coordinate 30,045 downwards.
CAAACTGCAGTAAATTAGACATTATTTATTATTTTAATTGTAATATAACACTTCATTTTTGGGTTGGTTGGTTAGAAAGAACGTTGTTTTGAACTGGAGTTCTTTCTAATTGAAATGCAAAATGTCTTAGGCAGCCATAGACAGTCACAGCTGGAACTGGGGAGGTGTCTGCTAGCAGTTTGGAATGAGGATCTTCTCTCTTTCAGCTTTTAAGCATCTTACAGCAATAACAGTTGTCACTGTATTGGCTGGGGAGGTAGCACAGTAGTAGAATGCTTGACCAGCAAGTACAAAGCCTTGGACTCAACCCTTAGCATGGCTACATCAATCAGTCAATAAAATTGTCTTTGAACTATTTTATTTCTTGGCTCCAGGTTTTTGTACAGATTTCTCTGGGGGTATTTTCCCTTTTTTCTTTTCTTTTCCTTCCTCCCTCCCTCCTTCCCTCCCTCCCTCCCTCCCTTTCTTACTATTATTATATTTACAACTTTGGGACAATACCATCGTACAACTTGGAAAGGAGATGTCCCCTGTAAAGGCTACTATGTTGGTTTGGCTCCCATCTGGTGGTGCTATTGAGAGGTGATTGGCTTATGAAGATGCTAACTTAACTGATATATTAACATGTTGCTGAATCCATAGCTCAATAGACTTTGAGAAGATGAGCCTAGTTGGAGAAAGCAGGTCATTGTAGCTTTGGGGATTATATCTTATCCTTGGTCTCCCATTCATCTTCATCATTACATTCTCTCTCTCTCTCTCTCTCTCTCTCTCTCTCTCTCTCACACACACACACACACACACACACACACACACACACACACACACACACACACATATTCTCTCTCTCCCCTCAACTTCCTAGCTGTCATCACTAAGCAGCTTTACTTCATCATGCCCTTTTTTTATGGTGTGCTCACTCACCACAGAACCAGCAACCACACAGTGAACTCTCTGAAACTGTGAGCCCAGTTACCCTGCCCTCTTATAAATGGTTTGTCGTAGTGACAAAAGCTAAAGCCACCATCTAATTCTTCATTGTCTAGTTGTTTTGCTTTCTGTCACTTTCCTCAGCAATCCTCACTGCATATTATTGTAAGTGTTTCCAGAATGCAGGAGACACTGAGAAAAATTCACACCTACAATCTGATGTGTGCTTGGAAGAGGTCCTTCAGACAGCACATCACCACACTGCTGTGTCCATCTCCTTCAGGTGGGAAATGCTGTTCGTGATCAATGGAAACTCTCAGGTAGTCATGTCCAATGAAGATGCCATCCTGGTTGTGTGGGTACCAAAGTGGAGAATCACTCAGTGGAACACAAGGCATATGTGGTCCTCCTGCTGGGGATATCACTCTGTATGCTGTGAATGTGTGTTGCTCTGATTGGTTAATAAATAAAACGCTGATTGGCCAGTAGCCAGGCAGGAAGTATAGTATAGGTGGGAAAAGCAGAGAGGAGAATTCTGGGAAGAGGAAGGCTGAGTGAGGAGTCGCCAGCCAGACACAGAGAAAGTAAGATGTGAAGGCAGAACTGAGAAAAGGTACCAAGTCACATGGCTAAACATAAATAAGAATTCTGGGTTAATGTAAGTGTAAGAGCTAGTCAATAGTTAGCCTGAGCTAATGGCCGAGCAGTTTTAATTAATGTAAGCTTCTGTGTGTTTACTTGGGTCCAAGCTGCTGCAGGGCCATGGGAGCTGGGCAGGACCAGGAAAATTTCAGCTACATCCTCCCATCCCTCAAAATGTGTGTGTGTGTGGCTTTCAATATGAAGATAGTTTGCTGCTTTGGGGATGTTAGAGCCAAGAATGAGCCTTCTTTCACAGCGGTGTATTTTCATTCAACCTCAGCTCACCTACGTCTCCATAAACATCTTGAATCTTGTCTCTTGGAGACTGTTGTGGCCAATGCTCACGAGCTGAACCAAGCTCTTTCTCTAAAGCTCAGATGTCATCCACTCCATGACCACTCAGTGTCATGAAGCCTTTTCCAGAAGGGAACTCTTTCTGGAGCTCTGAGTTAGGCTTGTCTCCCGTGATCTGGATCCTTGCCTTGTCCATCTCCTCATGACTGTTTCAGCCTGTATTCTCCCTCATGTATATTTTCAAATCCCTACATTCTTATGACAATAAAGGGGCAAATAGCAGAACCTTAGGCAGAATACCTTGTCTCTTTCCATTTACAGCCAGTTTCCTTAAAAAAACAACAACAAAATCAAAACAAACAAACAAAAAAAAGCCTATCTCATCTCCCACTGATGTCTCTAGCTACTATAAACAGCATCCTGCATCTATCAATGTCCTGAAGTTGCTCTGACACAAAGACCTTCTCATTACCAATTCCAACATCTTTTTTCTGGTCAAATTCTTTTGAGTCTTCTGTGGATTGATGTTAGGGTTTCTGTGGTGGAAGAGTGCCTTGGCAGATCAGGGTCAAGGAAGGCCACAGGGATCATACCGCCCAACAGATCTCACTCAAGAGATTTATTGGGGGGGGGGGGGTGAGGAGAGTGAAAGGCCACCTCTGAGTGGGGACAAGAGAGATGAAGAGAGCGAGAGAGAAAGAGAGACAGAGACAGGCAGAGAGAGACAGAGCGAGGAGGCTGTGATGTTGGGGATGGATGCTGGAGGCTGGTTGATAACCTAGCTGCCGGCACTGAGTCTCTGAAGGCAGGCTGGGGGCAGATCTGGTTCCTGACAACTAACACCTCTGGTTACTCTTCTGTAACTTGCCTTCATGTTCCCAGGACCCCTCCCTCTACATGTCTGACTGGAATCTTAGCCTTCTGAGGGCTATTCTTTCCTTACTGCCTCTCGGATGGTGGTAAACTGAATGGGGAAAGATGGGGCTGAGTTGGAGAACAAGAAATTGTCTCACAACATCTATTTTTGGGGGAAGACCTTGCAACTCTTTACGTGGTTTGGACGCCCTCCCTATTGATGTGGATTCTACATGCAGAGCAGTCCAAGTGCCTGATGTGCGGTACCCACGACAGAGCACTCTTTACATTCAGACGTTTGAGAAATACAATTTTGTTTCTGACTGCTGTGGCCGTGGCTGTGTTTTCAACAGTAAGGCGGCACTTGTGGACTGCGTGAGAACTGAGGTTCTCCTCAGATCACACATGGTTGTACTGCATGTTTAACACCCCTTTTCTGTCAGCTGATGGTTTCCATAGATACTCTTGGTTGACTGTTGATCACGTTCAGCTAAAATTCTGGAAGGTCTGTGGACACAGGAACTTCAGTGACTGGACAGATTTTTTTTTTTTTTTAATGAAATACGGGAGCTGGGGAGATGGCTCAGTGAATAAAGTATTTGTTGTGTAAACACGAAGACAGGAGTTTATATCCCTAGAACCCACATAAATATTGGACAGGCATGGAGGCCTGCCTGTGACCCCAGCACTCAGAAGGCAGAGGCAGAACAAGCTGGCTAGACAGACTAGCATCCTTGAGCTCTGGGTTCTGTTGAGAGTTTCTGCTTCAATGAATGAGATGGGAAGTGATCAGGGAAGATTCCCATTGTCAGCCTCCAGCTTCCACATGCATACACACATGCATATTGCACACACACACACACACACACACACACACACACACACACACACACGCGTACCACACACAGAGACGCACAAAAAAACATGCAAGTGACATAAGTTAATTTGTCTCCTTCTTAAATGTTTTTAGAAGGTCTCTTGTGGTACCAAGCTCCATGGCAGGGAAACTTACTCTATCACTGGCTCCTTCAGTATTATTGAGAAGATGTTAACTAGCTTCAACAGCTAGGTGATGAGACTGTGAAATATCAGGACTACCCAGAATCTATAATTCCAGCTGAATTCTCCCCCTTAACAGGGAATAATAGATATACTCAGCATTAGCATGCTAGTAAATATTTAACAGATTTTTTTTGTATGTTTAAAAAAATTGCAGATCTTTGTTGAACCAGTCTCTTTGGTTGCAACATCTTGTCTCAGATTATCACTTGTTTTTCCACATTTCTACTTGGTCCTCCATGATCAAGTCAACAGGGACCTTTGCACTCATTCCCAACAGCCCAGCTGCTGACGTGGTCTGGACTTCCAAAGCTAAATTAGGAAAGCAGGAAACTCAAGAGGACAAGAAATAGGAGCCGAAAGTGCTGGGGAAGATGCCACCACCCCCCTGTCCCCTCCACCCCATCCCACCCTCGCCCATTCCCCTGCCCCCCCCCCATTCCCCTTCCCCACCCCACAACTGCACACAGTAAACAGGGAAAGAACACAGACAGCAACTTGGGGATCATCAGAACAACACCCCTCTGACTCTTTTCTTTTTTCTTTGGCTTTGCAAAGATGGTGTTAGGTCTTAGACCTGGGACAAATGGCTGAGGTGCCTATCTAACATATCAAAGAGAACCTGGCACCAAGCTCTCCCAACATCCCTCAGTCCCTGCCTGTTACAGGGCTCTCCAGGCTGGCATACCTTGACCCCTACCCTGAACTTCTTCAGCCCAGGGGCTGGGCTGCCCTTCCCCCAGATGCCCTTCCCTATATAAGCCAAACATTTTGGTTACCTGGGCCTTTTGGGCCTCCTGGCTGCCACACCTGGTTCTCTTCTCTCCCTTCTCCCCCTGCCCCTCCCCTCTCTCCTCACATGGCTCAGAGTCATGTCCATTCTGGACACTCTCAGATGTCCCTGACCATGCTCTCCCACACATCTATAGTAAACTTTCTCCTCCACCACACCCAGGAGCAGCTGTGTCCTTTCCTCTTTCTTTTTTTTTTTTTTTTTTTTCCTTTATTCAATTAAGAATCTGTTTGGATCAAAGTTCGGGGGCCAAGCTAAAGGGTTTTGTGAAATCAAAGTATAAAAAACCCTGTAGCTGTGTCAAAAGACATCCAGTAACCCTTCACCAAAATGATAGAACTTCCCACAATGGTGGAACTGGGACACTGGCGCCACCCTCATTTGCTGCTTCTCTGGGTCACCGCTCAGGTATCGAGGACAACTTGGCATGGACTGCTGTGTCACTTTTTACTGGCTTTCCAGATCAGGGGAAGGAGACCCACTGAACCTTAAACTTTGAATTTGTGCAGCCCACAGCAGCAACTGCAAGACACATGTTATCACTAAACACTCGGGGGTGACTACTGCGGCATTTGTTTCTATTTAGTTTAACGGATTCAGATTTTAAAAACCAAAGCTGTTAAATGCTACTAATTTTAAATTTATTATTTTGGAAGGACTACATTTTACTTTAAATTCTGTTGAGTTATTTAAACTCAGTTAGTTTAAACTCATTGAATTGATATGTGCTAAATAAAGTAGATTTTAAAGACTCTTTCAGAACAGAGTATAAAATGCCCATGCTAAAACTCATAATCTGGGATAATAAATATAAATGAAATTCATTATTAAAATGAATGCCATTAGTTTCTTTATACTTATTTAATGTGGGTACTGGAAAATTTTAAATTAGCTGGAGCGTGACGCTTGAAATCCCAGCACTTGGGAAGTCAAGAAGGGAGGATGAGGACTGTAGTACCAGACTGGGTGACATGACATTTCATTAAAGAGGAAGAAGAGGAGGAGGAGGAAGAAGAAGGGAGTCGTGAACTATCTATGTGGCTTTCAAGCGTCTCACAGTCTTCAGGATGAAACAGTGAACACAAGGGAGCCATTCTGTAGACATACGGGTCACCTTCGATAGCATATGTTCAATGCTGAGATACTCCTCTCTCTAGGCTGACGAATTAAAAGTTAAAAAGTGATACTTCTTTTGGTGCCACCGCCAGCTCTAGATGCGGTGTCACCGAGAATGACAGGTAAAGCTGTCATCAGGGTGGTAGGTTTGACGGCTAGGTTGGCAGAGCAGGAGAGAAGACACAGGCAAGCAGGGGCCCACTCCAGGGCCCAGCGAGTACTCAAGAGAGCTACAGAGTGCCGGTTCAAGTGCAGGGCTTTCAGATTGGGTCCCCATGCGTTCTACCAGCCAAATGGCATGAGACGCTGATGAGATTCGGTCAATACTTGCTATTTCCAAATTAGAGGAAGTAAAATTGAGAGCTAAATGAATTAAAATTAAATAAGGTTTTAAATGCTTTAAGAGTTGGCATCCAGATAAGTTGGCCTCGGTGGTTATACATAGAGAGTGGTTGAAGCCATAAGCCAAGACAATATATGAGAAAAATCATATTTATCGCTTATAAAAACTAAGATGAATGTTGGAAATACATGTATATAATTTTTTCTTTTCTTTTCTTTTTGGCTTTTCAAGATGATTTCTCTGTGTGAAGTCCTGGCTGCCCTAGAACTCGCTCTGTAGACCGGGCTGGACTTGAACTCACAGAGATCCACCTACCTCTGCTTCCTGAGTGCTGGGATTAAAGGCCTGTGCCACCACCACCTGGCTGAGTCTGTCTCTCTCTAATGCTGTATCATTTCATCCATTTTTTCCTATTGCCACAGGTAATTGGATAGAGAGACTGGCTGAGGCTGGATCGAGTAAGATGTGGAATTCATGCTTGCTGTTTTATAAGGAGCTAGTTGTATCTGAAATCCTGAAAATGTGTGATGCACATTAAGATTCATAAGCCTGTCAAAGCCCATGCCATCAGGCAATGCAAAACTTCCGTGGATGTGTGCTTGGCTAATGCTCGCTGTTCAGCTAGCCGCCCATGGCACTGTGATTGCCAGTCTTCATTTTTTCCGTCTATATTTTTTCTCGTCCAGCTTTTTTAGAAATGTTATTCCAATTTCTGTCACACTGTCGCCTTTTAGTCTGTCTTGCAAGAATGTAACATCAGCAGCCAAATGAACCTAGGAGAGAAAAAAAGAAGAAAAAAAAAAAAGACTTATGTCATTAAAAAAAAATGTTTTTTCACAATCTATTTTTTCCCCATCTTTCTTTTTTGATAAGAAACATCTGTTTTGAGAATAAAGACCCTTGGACTGTGTTCTCCAGAGATATCTTGGCCACATGTCATCAGTGTGGTGTGGCAGACGGCTGGAGGAAGGGTGAGTGGTCCAGGAATGGCCCAGACTTGTCTACCCATCTCAGGAAGAATTCAGATTCCTGACTCACAGAAAAATCTCACTCTGGGTGCTTGGCCAAGGGGAACTTCAGAGGAGAAATGGTTCCTTATAGGATTCCTCTCAAGCTGACTTGCCATAAAGCATTCTGTCATTAGCAAAACAATATAACCGCTTATTCTAACAACATTTAGCCATTGCCTATGGCTTTGAGAGCTTTGAAAAATACCGACTAAATACATTATAAATATAAAATTAGATACTGAATTACAGACATGAATATTTGATGGCCAGGCTTTCTTTTCAGCTTGAAAGCATTTCCCATTTCCCAGACAATGGAGAAAGCTCAAGGGTTTACTTCTCTATTCATTAAAATGTGTTCATGTGAGAGCAGCATGGTATCGTTGACCTATTTTCAATAGAGTCTCTGATCAGAGTTATTTTTAGTCATTGGGATAAAGAAGATAAATAAGTGAGGGTAGCTGGTAGAATAAGAGTAGCAAGTGAAAAACTCCTGGGCCTAGCAGGCAATTAATTAATATTTATTGAACCTTACCTGACTCACCCCTCCCAGATGAAGAACTTCTAGGCAATGAGCTTGGATTTTCTAAACCACAGGCCTCCAAATGTCAGATTGTCTGGCTCATAGAGAACACAAAGCTCTTGCCTTGTGATACCCACTGTCTTAGTTAGAGTTTCTATTGCTGTGAAGAGATACCATGACCATGGCAACTCTTATAAAGGAAAACACCTAACTGGGGTGGCAGTTCAGAGGCTCAGTCCATTATCATCATGGTGGGACATGGTGGCATGCAGGCAGACATGGTACATGGTACTGGAGAAGTAGCTGAGAGTCCTACATCTTGCAGGGAACAGGAAGTGAACTGTGTGTCACACTGAACAAAGCTTGAGCAAAGGAGACCTCAAAGCCCACCCCACAGTGACACACTTCCTCCAACCAGGCAACGTACTCCAACACAGCCACGCCTCCTAATGGTGCTACTCCCTATAGGTTTACGGGGCCAATTACATTCAAACTAACACATTCTAGTCCCTGGCTCCCATAAGCTTGTAATAATATCATAAAGCAAAATGCATTTAGTCCAACTCCAAAAATCCCCATAGTCTATCACAGTCTCAACAGTATTTAAAAGCCCAAAGTTCAAAGTCTCTTCTGAGATTCATGCAATCTCTTAACTGTAATTCCCTATAAAGTCAAAATAAAAAAAAACAGATCACATACTTCCAACATATAATGGCACAGGATATACCTTACCATTCCAAAACATAGGGAAAAGAGCATAGCGAGGAAATACTGGACCAAAGCCAACCAAAAACTAGCTGGGCAAACTCCAAACTCTGCATCTCCATGTCTGATGTGAAAACACTCTTCAGATCTCCAACTCCTTTCAGCTTTGTTGACTGCAACACACTTCTTTCTCTTGGGCTGGTTCCACTCCCTGTTAGCAGCTCTCCTTGGCAGGTAATCCCTGGCTCTGGCATCTTCAAAATCTTGGGTTCTCCAAGGCAATCCAGGCTTCATCTTCACAGCTTCACATAATGTCCTCTCTAGGCATTCATTCAGGGACACCCTTAACACATGCCTGGCCTCAGCGGCTTTCTTTGGTCTCAGGGGCAAATTCCATAGCTCCTTTCTCCTATCCTTAACTCCAGAACCATGTGGCCAAAGCTGCCAAGTTCTGCTGCTTGCTGGGGCTGAAAGATAGTCCCCTCATTCAATTACATCTTCACCAGTTTTCTGTCTTTCACTGCCTAAGCTTGGCTGTCCTGAAACTTGCTCTGGAGACCAGTCTGACCTCAAACTCAGAGATCTGCCAGCCTCTGCTTCTGGAGTGCTGGGATTAAAGGCGTGCTCCACAACATCTGGCTCTAAACTTTTCTTCAATTTCTTCAATTCCTTTTCACAAGTTTGAAACTTAGCTGGGTGGGATCTTGCCCTAAGGTCACCACTCCCTTTATTCCATTTCTTATTCCATTTGTCTCCTTGAACACAGGATTTATCTCTGTCCTACTTCCTGGTGCCTCTTTTCCCAATCTGTACATTCTGTATTTTCCTTGCTCAGCTTGCTCCTTTTTATTATAGATCTTCGTCAGAGTGAACACTAATAACCACAGGACAGAGTCTATACTAGGCTGTTTTGTGACTTCCTCTGCCAATGGAATTAATTCAAAACTCTTCACTTAAGCCTCAGGCAGACTCTTTGGACCAGGGCAAAAAGCAGCCACACATTCTTCACCAAAATATCACAAGAATGATCTCTAGGCCACAGATTAATATTCTGTAACCTCTTCAGTAAGACCCTCACAGTTCATCAAATCACACTCAGCACCATCATGGTCTTCCATGTCCCTACTAGTACGACCCATTAAGCAGCAAACCATTCCATTGTTTTCTTAACCTAAAGTACCAAAGTCCAAATTCATCCAAACAAAGGCCATGGTCTGGTTTATCACAGCAATACTCCAGTCCCTAGTATCAACTTCTATCTTAGTTAGGGTTTCTGTTGCTGTGAAGAGACACGATGACCATGGTAACTCTTATAAAGGAAAACATGTAATTGGGGTGGCAGCTTACAGTTCAGAGGTTTAGTCCATTATCATCATGGTGGGGCATGGTGGCATGCAGGCAGACATGGTGCTGCAGAAATAGCTGAGAGTCCCACATCTTGCATGCAGTAGGAAGTCGACTGTGTGTCACACTGAACAAAACTTGAGCAAAGGAGACCTCAAAGCCTGCCCCCACAGTGACACACTTCCTCCAATAAGGCCACACCTGCTCCAATAAAGCCATGCCTCCTAATAGTGCCACTCCCTAAAGGCTTATGGGGACCAATTACATTCAAACTACCACACCCACCACTAATGAAAGAGAGTAGACTGTACTTTGAAATACAGGGCCTATAATTAATCTCTGTATTTTCTTCCCTATAGTTTTTTATGCCTTAGAAAATATAACAGAAAATCCATTAAAGAAACACACAGACGGGGCTGGAGAGATGGCTCAGAGGTTAAGAGCACTGGCTGTTCTTCCAGGGGTCCTGAGTTCAATTCCCAGCAACCACATGGTAACTCACAGCCACCTGTAATGAGATCTGGTGCCCTCTTCTGGCCTGCAGACATACATGCAGACAGAACACTGTGTACATCATACATACATACATACATACATACAAAAATACATACATACATAAATCTTAAAAAAAAAGAAACACACAGACTATGCTGAAGCTCTTTGGATATGACGTATGACACTCTTAGTCAGCACATATGGTCAAAAATTACCCATGAAAGCTGGAGACTTCTTTATCCTGTTTTTGTTTTAGTTATATGGTTACCTCTTTCAGCATAACCTCCTACATTTCTTCTCTTCCCTTTCCTTGATATAATGCTTACTGTCCCAGATCAAACCTAACATAATCGAGGGTACTACAACATGAAGGATCAGCAAGTAAGATGCATGCAATCATCTCCGTTGTTTTACACTTTGGGGGTATCAGCTACTTTATCCCTTCCTTAATTTCCACAAGTAAAATTATATGCATGGATCCTTATGGAGGATGTCAACAACATGGGTTTAGAATGGTTAAGAGCTGGCCTCACCATCCAAATAGAGAAGATTCTAGAAAAACAACTGTTGACTGTTGCCTCTTCGTCAGCTGCTGTAGCCTCACCAGTCTGACCGATTCTCTTCTCCCTCGTCTTTTCTTCATCACAGTCTCTACCAAGACCATCTCCAAAGCCTTGATAAGTGGAGTTAACTGTGTTGAGTTGGTCTTGTTAGTCTTCTTGAATGACTCTACTTTCTGTTTTCTGTGACCCCATCACTCTCTATCAGTTTCCTACTTCCGAGTAGTCCATGTTGTTATCCTTTGTAGTCTTTTTTTTTTTTTTTTTTTTTTTTTTTTTTTTTTGGTTTTTCGAGACAGGGTTTCTCTGTGTAGCTTTGCGCCTTTCCTGGAACTCACTTGGTAGCCCAGGCTGGCCTCGAACTCACAGAGATCCGCCTGGCTCTGCCTCCCGAGTGCTGGGATTAAAGGCGTGTGCCACCACCGCCCGGCCCTTTGTAGTCTTTAGGTACTCTGTTTAACACCATATTTTTGTGTTGTTTCCTAGAGTTCTAATCATGCTCCCTTTTCTTCCTGTTACACAGACTCTCCTCAGGTATTTCTGTCAGTTCTGACAGCTCTTCAGTCATATTCTGGCAGGCACATATAAACAACTTGGGCAAGGCATGGTGGCAAACACCTATAATCCCAGAACTCTGAGGCTGAGGCAGGAGGATCATGAGTTCAAGGCCAACCTGTGCTACATAATGAGACCTTGTCTATAAATAAATGAATGAAAAACAAACAACTTCTTTCTGAAATCCTCACTGTGTATTTGTTAAACATCTCAACATCAGCAGGTTCAAAATTGAGCTCCCCCCCCCCTCGTCCACTGCAACCCTCTTAGTTTATTCTATTGGTTATGTTATTGTTACTCTATTGGCAATAGTCTTCATGTCAGTCCTTCTGAACTAATTTGCATTTCTGGTTCTTTCATTTTGAAGGGCCTTTGAACATTCTGATCCTTCTACCTAAAATATTTTTTTCCTGCCCTCTTTACAAAGGCCTTCTTCACCTAACTCCCATTGTTTCTTTAAAAAGCCAGTTCAGAGTTTCTGTCAAGACTGTATGGATTCTTTCTTACCCCAGGCCCCCCTCTACCCCTTTATCACGTTTCTTTGCACATGACTTCTTGAACAAGACAGGAGATTCTCTGTGGGCAGCAGCTGTATCTTGTCCATCTTTGTAGGCTCAGTCACTGACACCTTACAGATGTTAATAACTGTATCAGTTAAACCAACAAATAACTTAGGCGTGGAAGTCATCCTCAAAAATGACCTGCCTTGACCTGTACTTCCTGTAACACATGCCCTCGGCTATTCCCCTCCCTCATAGCACCAGGATTGGCAGCTCAGACTGCCACGCTGTGATTAGATCTATTAAGAGGTCTACGTGGCAAGGAGCTTTATGAAGCTTCCACACAGTGGCCTGCAAGGCACTGAGACTGTGTGAACTTGGGAGTGGTTTGTCTAGGATCAGCAAGTCTGCAGAGGCGATAGCTGAGGCTGCATGTAAATTAAGCTGCGGAAGATCATTATCAGACACAGCTACCTGAAGTACTCCTGGAGTAAATTTTTTTTTAAGTAATTTAGTCTGTGTGTGTGCTCCCACATGCCCATGTACCATAGAGTATGAATGAAAGTTACAACTTGCAGGGGTCACCTCTATCCTTACATGATGTGGGTTCTCAGGACTGAAATCAGGTTGTCAGGCTTAATGGCACATGCCAAGTCACCTCCCAGATTTGTTTTCTTTCTCTTGGGCACAAATCCTCAGTCTTGCATTTTATTTTTAAAATTTAATACAGGACCATACTGAATTGCCCAGGATGATGCTGAATTCACTTTATACAGCAGAGTTAGCCTGGAACTTATAATCCTGATCCTCCTACCTCCCCCAATGAGCAGAGAGGACAGGCTTGTGGTAACAGGCCTCGCTTGGTCCCGAACTTCCCATCTTTAGAGACTGTGCATTGTTTTGAGGTTGTTACACTTTGCGGACAGCACTGGATGGCTAACATGCATGGCAAGGTGAAACACGTGCTTTACCATCTCCAGGGCTCCTCTGATGACCCCACAGAGTAAGTTGCAGTAGCACAGCGCAGATCGTCCAGCAGGGAGTTCCTCTACGAACTCTGCCAGAGGATTCTTGTCCAGAATCAGGGAGAATTCATTTCTGCTTGAATTGTGACAGGCCACACCCGGCGTGATTCCCAAGTACATCTTGAAGGCAACCTGATAAAGAGAGAGAAAACGACAGCCTTTAGTCTCAAACGGAAGTCTATTCAGACGACCCAGTCCCAGGCATCTCAGCACACGGTCAAGCTTGCCAAGCTGAGTCTGCAGCCAGGATGCTTGTGCTCACACTTTTCTTTGACTTATGCCATGGGAGACTCTTAAATTATTATTATTATTTTTTTTTTTTTTGGTTTTTCGAGACAGGGTTTCCCTGTGTAGCTTTGCGCCTTTCCTGGAACTCGCTTTGGAGACCAGGCTGGCCTCGAACTCACAGAGATCCGCCTGCCTCTGCCTCCCGAGTGCTGGGATTAAAGGCGTGGGCCACCACCGCCCAGCTATTTTTTTTTTTTATTCTTATAGCAAAGTGCTAGGCTTTGTAGAATATGGTTTGTAAAAAATATTATTTCCAAAAATCCTTGAAGAAACCACTTAGGCTTTAGGATGGCAAGAAACGAAAAGATTATTAATCATCCACACAGCCTCATGGTATATACCACACTGATCATGGCAGACCATAAGATTCAGAGTTTCAAGGGGTCCGGGGCATCTGCTCCACAATAGGAAGGCACTGATTTGAGAAGAGGCTGCTTTGGGGAGATTAGACCCAAGAATGTGTTTTTGGACACATGGAGTTATCATACTGTAGATGTCAAGTCTTCGAGCAGGAGCAAGGGGTAGCGGTGGGGACTATGTAAATGTGTGTTAACGCAATTGTCAAAAGTGTCTGCTGTGGTATTGGACTCCAAGAACCCCGCCACAGAGAAACGGGAGAAACCTTAGCCAGTCTCCCTCACTCTGGCCTCTTCTTTCTTCCTGTCTTGGTTTTCAAGTAGATCTTGAGCCTCCTGGGAGTCACTTCTTTTTGAAACATTAGTTTCCATTTAGTTGTTTGCTTGTTTGTTTGGGTGGGTGGGTGGCACACAGTCAGGGGACGATGAGGAGCTGGTTCCCCTGTCCCTCCATACGGGATCTGAGGACAGAACTCAGAGTCTCGGGCTTCCCGCAAAGCACCTTTACCTCACCAGCCATCTCACTCTTTCCTTCGAAACACAAGTTTCACAAATGTGTAATCTGGTGTTTAGAAAAGTAGAAATGACAGCAGAGACTGTGGCCTTTGGTTCCTTGGCTCCTAATCCAAGGCAATTTCTTTTCCCAAACACCCAAGCCCAGCTTTCAAAGCTGATTAATGGAAATGTGTCAGCTTGGTGTGTTGCCATTCTTCAAAGGCCTTAATTAACTTAATTTTAAAATTAAGCACAGCGTTAGAGAAATGGAAGCAATTTTCTTAAATTATTTATAATTTGAAGTACAAAAATGTCCATTCATTTGTTCATTGGTTCTTTTTGTAGGCTCCTATAGAGGACTGCTCTCAAGCGCCTACCACACTGCAAATTCGGTAGCCACTTGCAAATCCAACTACTGAATGAGTTTCGAATCTACGTTTGACACCATGTTTAGACCTAGAATGTACGAGCATTGAGTGAGCTAGCATTTGCCAAGTGGACAACGTGGGGTGAAGAAGGGGCAGAGACACTTTAGACCTGTCTCGGCATGAAACACCATGCTGAGGATCAGGAAAGGTCCAAATCTACCAATTAGTGGGCAGTTGGAAGGCCTGAAGACGTCCTAATGCAGACTCCACATCTACTTTAGAAGGATTTTCTTTGTGTCAAAAAGATTGTGATAAGAATCAAGTGAGGACTCCTCTTTTTCTCTGAAAGCTCAGTTACTAGGCTTCCTTTATAAATTCCAATAATCCCAATCCTAAACTCTGTTTCAAATCTTTAATGTGAGCCCTTTTAGGAAGGTGGAATCCCTGTCTACCAAATCTTAGAGCTTAGAACAAGAGAAGAAACTTACCATGAAATGCTGGGTTTGAAGACTGGATGTGGCTACCAGTCAATGGCTGAAACCCATTTCTGCTAGTGCTGAGCTTCCCACTGGAAAATTTCTATACTCTAATTTGTGTGAGAATTTTCTATTTGCAGTAAAAAAGCACGTTGAAAGAATATTAGAAGGAACCTGTGCGCTTTGCATTTTGTCTTCACTGTTTTGACTGCCCTCGAGTGTCAGCATCCACCAGTAGGAGGCATTATCTGAACGTTGTTGGGAAATAAGCATTCCTGGGGAATGACATTGTTTCCTTATCTGGCTGGATGCAGACAGAGGAGGACTGTTGTTTCAAAAGAGCTCCACCCTCAGCCCCAGCCACAGTTGCTGTGTTAAAAACCCAGGCAAACGTTTTTCCCTCTTCGTGGGTCTCCAACATGGATGCCTTTCAGAGCATTTTAAAATTCTTTCTTAACCAAAAAACCGCTATTGGCTACAGCTTCATGGCTTTGCTGACCGTGGGAAGTGAGCGTCTCTTCTCACTGGTGGCGTTTAAGTGCCCCTGCAGCGCTGAGAACACAACCTATGGGCTGGTTTTCCTCTTTGCCCCTGCCTGGGTGTTACTGATCCTTGGATTCTTCCTGAATAACAAGGCGTGGAGACTCTTCACTGGCTGCTGTATAAACCCCAAGAAAATCTTCCCCAGGAGACACCGCTGCCGCTTCTTCTACGTCCTGGGACACATCACACTGAGCTCACTGGTGGCACCAGTGATGTGGCTCTCCGTGGCTTTGCTGAATGGGACGTTTTATGAATGTGCCATGAGCGGGACCAGAAGCGAAAAGCTCCTGGAACTGATTTGCAAGGGCAAGCCCAAAGAGTGCCAGGAAGACCTGTACAAAGTCTCCTGTGGGAAAAGTAGCATGACACCCGTGGAAAACGAAGAGGTGAAGCTGTCTCTACAAGCCCAGTCTCAGGTAAGGTGCCAATGGGACTTTTTGCTCCCGGAGTGAGCTTGGAAATTTCTCTCCGTCTTCCTTTCTGCCAGGCCAGAGTCTTGAGTCTTGCCAGAATATGTTGACACTAAGTGGAAACTGGAACGCGACGACGTAGCATTAAGACAATGCTCAGGAAAAGCTTTTTAGGGACAGGGTGGCTCAGTAAAATTGCTGATTGGGTCGAGTAGTCTCCATTTCCAAAAAAGAAAATACCCTCTGGGTTATGCATATGTAAATACTTAAGTGCTCTAAACTATCTCTCTGGGTTGACTTTGTAAATAATGCAGAACACAAAACCACACACGGAGTGCTAACCCTGAGCGGTAATTAAGCATTACTGCCTTCTATCGATTATTTATTTTCGAGCTGGTGTCTCAAAAAAAAAAAAAAAAAAAAAAAAAACATCTTATTCATCCACTGAAACACAGCTACTACTTTTCAGAGTAGCATGTGGTGCAATTAGCAGGGAAATTTACTTGAGTGTCTGCTGTGGCCACTGCTACTTGTATGCATAAATGCTGTCGGGATCGAGAGTTTCCCAAATGAAGTGGGACTGAGCGGTCTTTAAATGGCCTTCAGTGAAGAGTGACCATATTCCCTAGAGAGATTATGACTTTTCACTCTCTTGCTATACAGCTAAAGAAGTTCTCGCGACACTTTAGAAGCTCAGAATTTGGAGCATTGTTTTGCTTGTGAGAAGTAATTTACAGCTTCAATTAATCAATACAAGAAGTAACTTGTCATGGTGCCAGGTATAGGAACACAGGTCTTGATGCATAGCCCTGGCCTGGCCTTGAGATGAAGCTCATTTCCTATTTCTGAGGCCAAAAGACGCAGTAGGAGTAGATGAACAGAGTCGTCATTTCTCAGGGATACTGTTAGTTTCTGGATGAAGGCACATGGGCGCTGTAATTTTACTGTTTTAGCAAGGACTTGCCCTTACAACAAATACATCGAAACAAAGTTGACTCCTGCCATCTAAAATGGTTAATGATAAAATCATATTCCCCATAAACAAGCTAAAGAATGTCCCTAAATAAACTCCTTTGTTTGATACACAAAGCATGGTTAGATGGACCATGTCAGGCTCCTGAGCGCCTTCCATCTTTTGTTGAAGGAAGGTATTAATTACTAATGTTATGATAGTGTGAATGACACATGGACTACCCCCCCCCTCCCCGCAGGCACCAGGCTCCATTCAGCCAGTGCCAACTCCAAACACTCATCACTGTAGAAGCCCTTCGTTAAATATAAACCCAAAGGAAAATGCGCACATCTGGTTATAACTTAGATCGGCCACAATGACCTGTTGACTTTTCAGCAGAGTAAGGACGGACTTGGGCTTGAGACGTGCAGGAGGATACCCAAGAGATGTGGGTGAAAGATGTAGCAATAGCAGGTGCTGACCATGAGGTTCAGATGGCAGCCGGCATCGCACAGTCCAAAACAATAATTGGGCGTGTGGGCGGAGGTGGAAAGTGCATTCATTCATGGGTGGGTGCGGCAGAGCAACAAGAAACCCAGCTGGGTGACTCTGTGTTCTTAAGGATGGTGGAATGGAGTAGTGGAAAGAGCTCGGCCTTGGAGTCAGCTGGCTTTGAATCCCGATGCTGCCACTCCCCAGCTCTGTGATCTAGAACTCCGAACCCAGTTTTCTCACAGTGGGGGATGGTGGCACCTACTGTGGAAAGCTATTTAGAGATAATGGACATAAAGAGGTGTAAAGCTTCTAGAACATTAGTAAGTATTCCAAGGTGAGGAGAAAACTGGCAGGATTTGGGGAAAGAGGCAAACAATTAGGGGCTGGGCCGGGCACAATCACCGCATTCTAGTGGGAATTCTAGGTGCTGTGGGTCTGGGAGGAGGACAAGACTCAGCCGTCGGGTGAGAAACGTTCAATGCTGAGGTTGGAGAGAAAGCAACAGAGGATCTGGAGCTGATCAGTTTCTAACTCATCAGGATGAGCTCAGGAAGAGGGGGAATAGGAAGAGGGGGAATAGATTCTACACAGGAGGCCCCGGCACAGGAAAGAAGGGGATGCTGAAGGAAAGGAAGGACTGAGGGAGTCTGCCACCAGCTCACTGGTGGCTGAAGGAGAGCAGGGGGATTCTCACAGGGTAGTGACTGGGCCTCACTTGGTTATCACAGAACAGAAAGAGATGCCCGCCAACAGATGGGTAACAGAGGGGACCCATGAGCTTCTTACCCAGCATCATTTCACTGGGTTCCCCAAATATCCTCTGTGATGGGTGACCTTAATAATTAGAGCCTGAGGTACAGGGAACACCCATGGTGAGGAGAAAGGTGTTCAGCCTGAGGAATGCCAACTCAGAAATGGCACTTATGTAGGCTGAGACCCTTCTGGTAACCCTAAGTCTGATTCAGAGTCTGGGAACCACTGAGTTAAAGCTAATTTTGGCTCTGTTATGATCCGTGTGGACCAATTGCAGATTATTGTTTTTGTTTTCAATTGGGCCTGCTAAGGGTCCTTTGAACTGAAATCAAGAGATGCTTTCAAGAAATCTATTAGTTGCTCAAATATTAAATTAATTCAAATTATGAAAAGTTAAATTGGAGCAACAAATTTAGAAGATATGTTAACTGTAGACTTTTGTTTTCAAAGTTAAAACACCAACAGGATCACTCAGATTTAGAAAAGAGTTTCTTTCTCTAATTTTAGAAAATCAAGAACAAATAATTCTCAAAGTCTGAAATGATCCTCCCCCCTTTATCCCCTCTCTCAACATTTAGAAAGGCTTTAAATTCTTAAAGTTTCTGTGTATTACTGTATTGTGTATTTTTTTTTTTTTTGTCTTTACTGTGAGCAATAAATTTTGTGATCTATAAAGTGGCCACGGGGAAAATCTGGTCAGGAGTCTGTGAACGCATTGATGAGTGCCTGGACGCCTGGCTAACACACCACTCCTTCATTCAAATGACCCCCGTGATCCATTAGAAAGAATTCTTTCTTCTGCTAATACTATTGGAAGTGCCTGAAGAGTAAGTCATTGGGTAGTTTCTCTTCCCATTTGCCAGCCTTCTGGTAATTGCTTTGCTTAGCAACAATGTTGAATAGGGGAACAGATATTGAGTCAACTTTATCTTTATTTGGACTGTCAAAGGCATTTACAGTTAAAATGAATAATTTCAAGTGAGATGGTCGTAATGACTGTGGTATTAATGTCGTTACATAGTCTCCCAATATTACCCAGCTCTCTGGGATGCCATTTTGCTTTTCTGCGTCCTCAATATTTCTTTCTTGCTAAGATTCTAGGATGGTGCCTGATTTGCTCGGCATCCTTCTTCTCTCTGCTGACCACTTGCTACGCACGCTGCAAGTCTAAAGTCAGCTACCTGCAGCTGAGTTTCTGGAAGACGTACGCACAAAGGGAGAAGGAACAGTTGGAGAACAAGCTCCTGGAATGCGCCAACAAGCTGAGTGAGCGGAACCTGAAGTGCTTTTTTGAAAACAAGAGGCCAGATCCCTTTCCCATGCCCTCTTTCGCTGCCTGGGAGGCTGCGTCTGAGCTACATTCGTTCCACCAAGACCGCGAACACTACAGCGCCCTCCACAAGGTGATAGACGATGGTCTGGAACAAACCCCTCAAGAGGAAGAGACAACGATGATCATGGTGGGCACTGCCCAGAGTCTGTGAATCACTCACCACCACCAGTGGTAGACTCATTCCGAGAGTCACCCACCGTCTCCACGACAAGCTAGGTCTCCGATTTTCTCACCATCAGAGCTTCTTTAGAAGAGGATAACGCAGTGGGGAACTGTTTTAAGCATCCGAGTGCAGTGTCAGGATGCGCTCACACTGATGCTGAGTGATAACGAAGACACTCTGAGTTGGTGAAGGGTTGGGCCCAGGAGGCCCAACAGTTACTCTAAGCTCTAAGATTTTATGACTCAGCGCCCCCAAACCCTGGCAAGGTGGTCTGCCACTCTCTGCAAGTATCTGCTGTGGTATTGGAGGAGAGGCCTGTGCACAGTGGTATCTGTGGAGTGATCCGCAGAAATCCTTTCACAAATATATCCAACACTTTATGAAAGGAATTCTAGCATGTAACATTCCTTTCCTCGGAAGAACTGCATTCTCAAAAGTCACCAACTGAAAGAACATAATGTCTAAAAATCAGAGGTTCCCACATTTCCCCCAAATACTGAAAGTCTGTCTCTGGGGCAGGGCTGCCTCATGACTGGTGTATGCTGAAGGCACTTATGCCTTCATAGCCCACTTTACATTCTAAAAGACAATCTTTTTAGACCCACATGCAAGACTGCACTGATATAAAGACAAATCCATTAATATTGCATATTAAAACACTTTTCTCAATAAAAATTCCATTTTTACGGTTTTAAGACGGAAAATCACTTTCATGGATCCCTACTAAAATTGTGGGTACGGGGCATGGTGCCAGCTATGTTGTGGGTGTGTCTGAGTTTCACTGGGCCACTCTAACCAAATGCCACAGATGGCGTGGCTTGCTTGCAAACAATACTTTTCACAATTTGAGAGGCTAAAACTTCTGAGGTCAGGGTAACAGAACAGGCAGGGCCCAGTGAGGGATTTTCTTCAGGCTGCTGACTGCTGATACCCCACTGTGAGCCACGTGGTGAGAAGGGTCATGTGGTGAGAAGGGTCACGTGGTGAGATGGGTCATGTGATGAGAAGGGCAAATAAGCTCCCTAAGACATCTTTTTTGAGGGAACTCAAGCCATGCTGCAGGCTCTGTCTTCATCGAATGACTCCCAGAAAGACCCACCTCCTAATGACATTACCTTTGAGATTAGGTTTCATCATATGAATTTCAGAGGGATATAAACATACTATAGAGTAGACTCATAATGACTTGATACGGGTCTTGGGTAGTAGTCCTAGCATAAAATTGTACTGTTATTTAATACTTAATGGAAATAATGTGTTACTCTCTATTATGTAACATTTACTGCGTGTGTGTGTGTGTGTGTGTGTGTGTGTGTGTGTGTGTGTGTGTCTGCCTGCCTGTCTGTATTTGTGTGTAAATTCCCATAAATCTCTGAGCAGATCTGTGCTTAAGGCAGAGTGTCCACACTTGAAACTAGCTCACACCTTACGTCACTAGCTCTCTGCATCTCCAGATTTAAAAAGGCTTCATCTTAGGTCTTCATTAACATAAAAGTTGATGAAAGACTGTGGGAGAGTCCTACAGGTCCAAGATCTCCAGAAAATCTTAAGATTGTGATTTATATGAAAAGTTTATTTGGCCTTTATGTCTCCCCTTTGTGCAAAGCTTCTAGAGCCCTTGGATTCTTACTGTGTGTCCTTTTAACTAATGAAATGACTCCTAAACAGCTGAAGATGGGGGTTGGCTGCCAGGAACAACCACGTGACTAAAAGGCTGAACTTTTCAGCCTCATCTTCTGACCTCCAGAGAGCAGACAGGGGCTGAACATTGAACTGATTCTAGCAGGAATGTCCAACTCTTTTGACATCACAACACGATGCTGTTGTCATCTACAAACTGACTGGGCAATCATGGGACACACATACCCACCCACACCCACACACCATTCATATACACACACACCACTCATACACACACACACCACTCATACACACACACACACCACTCATACACACACACACACACTCATACAGACACACACATACACACACCACCCATGCATACACATATACACATGCATAGACACACATACACACACACATTCACACATAAACACTCCACATACACACTCATTCACACTCACATACATACACACATACACACACATACCAAAGGTAATGGAAACATCCAAACAGGTGATGCATACAGTGCTTTCCTGAGTCATGTGCTACTCTAGTGAATAAACCAGCGTAAAGAAAGAATCAGGAGCACCTCTACCTGTTGTAGCTGCTCCCAGCACAAGTTGTAAGTAGCTTGGGAGTCTACTGCTAGTGGATGACATCCAGAGTCACTCATCCAAATGTCATCCAAAGTCAGGGACAATAATTGGGATATGGGCTCTAAACCTGCATGGGACACATGCTTAACTCCAATTAGTATCAGAAATGATTTGAATTATAGGACACTCACTTTACACTGGAGAATTTATCAGTATGAGGGAAAACAGCTACTCTTGTAGGCCGGAACTGTTGATACAGAAATGTATATAAAACACTCTCCTTCGAGTTTCAGAGCAGCAGCATTAGGAGTTTGTGTTGGGTATGGGGATATGGAGATTATGGATGAGACAAGGCAGAGGTGTCAGATGGGATAAATAAACCAGTGTGGAAAATGACTGCCTCTCCTTAGCCCTCCTTGACTAGGGGCTTGCCCACCACTGAGTGTCTACTGAGAGCTAGAAAGCAGATGGGACGCAGCCAATAGCCATGCTTCTCTTGGGTTGGGTCAAAGGTAGAGAGGTAGCAGTTCTACAAAAGTAACTTAGTTGCAGGAGGCTTAGGAGTGAGGAGAAATCACTGGGGCACAAGTCCGCCACCCTCTGCCTCAGAGCCCTTCTATATTCAGTACATTCAGGATGATGGATGCCTCGTTCAAGGAATCCAAGCCGGCAAGCCAGAAGCCTGGACTTTTTGCTTAGTAAGTAGAAGAGCTGACTCTCCTACTCTAGTCACCCTGAGATGAGTCAGGTCCTCTTCCTGACTCCTAGTCTGATCCCTGTGGAGTGGTATTTTGTGCAGAAGGTGAACAGGTTCAACACACCTTATCTGTTCCCTCAACAGCCTTGGAGGGGATGGGTGGAGACAGGGAGAGCAAATTGGTACCTGTTCCTTGGTGTCCAGAAGGTGCAGGTCTCCAGAGATTGGGAGACAAGATGGTCTGTGTAGAGAACTTTAGAAGTGTGGGCAGTTTGTTATCGTAGATGGGGTTCCCTAGAAAGAACCCCAAACTTGTATAAATGACTTTCCAAAAGGAATGGGCTCAGGAAAGACCCACGAGCATACCAGATGCAAACACATGGGGTTACAGGTAAGGTGTCAGCCCTACCAATCCCTTAACAAATGCTGGGCCATCTGCCTTAGCTGCAAAGGCTTCAGATGAGGTTGGGAGCTCTTCCAGGTAAGACAAGACTTTTTCCCGTAACAGGCGGAGAAATTCCCAAGCAAGGAGCAGCCAGTGGCTCAGTATGACTTTTCAGGGAAGTTGATACAGGGAGAACTGGGAGATCGTCACCCTGAAATTAGATATCTGGAGGTGGCAGAAGGGTTCCCCGAGGTCTGCTGTGCAGCTTTCCTTTAGACTTAGAAATGATGTGAGTGGAAGACATCCCAAGCCCAGGCCCACTGCCTCTTCCAGCTTCTAACTTCCCCGAAGCCACAGCCGCCAGCATGGGCCGTCGCCTTCTCCCACCGCTGCTGCTCTGTGACACCAGGGAAAGGATGGGGCACCGTGTGAAAGGATGGGATGCCTCCCCAAACAGGGGATCGGCGTAAGAAAATTCACAGATACTCCATTTTCCTTTTGCCTAATTTAGTTATCCCATGAGAAACTAGTCGCAAGTATATAAGGTTCTTTTTCTCCCATGTATCCCTAGCTTTTTGTTCAGATTCAATTAACAAGCCTTGTAGATTTAGGATGCATTCAGCTTATTAATTTCCAATGGAAATGGAAAAAAGTATATAGCAAAAATTACAAAGTCTTGATAGAGAAGTAATTAAAGAATTTCATGTATTATGCCATAAGATTACATATTTTGCATATATTATATCTTCTCAAACTGTGTTTTTAAAATGTGTATTGTTTTCTTTTTATACATGTAAAACACCACTAAGTGTGTATAAATCTAGTTAGGAAGCTGATGAAGCTATCCACTTGAAATGTGGTCCAATAGTTCAACACCCAGCGATCCAGCGGTTTACCATGAAAACTGGTTAAGACTTCTGGAGTCACCAGATGGCAGAAAACTCATACCTTTCCTCCCAGGGTTCATTTCAGGTATTTCAACTATTAACTGTCCTTCACAAACACCTAAGAGAAGTCAGCATTCAAAAGGATAAGGCTTGTCTCGGCTCACAATGTTGGGAGTTATCATCTAGGACAGACCTGTCCCACTTCAGGCATGTGGCCAGGCAGCACACCATGTGACCGCTCATGGCATGACAAAGCCACTTAGCTCAGGAAGCAAGAGAAAGAAGAGCAGTGGGCTGTGCCACCCACTCCCACTCAGGGCACGCCTTAAACAACCGAAAGTCGTCCTACTGTGCCCCACCTCTTCCCAACGCCATCTCCACACCATGAAAAACTGCAGCGCAAACCCTTCCTGGGCCTTTGAAGGATACTGCGGATGCAGACTGTAGCACAGTGTTATTGCACTTAGACTTTTGTGTTCCTGAATTCTCTAACATAGATTTCTTAATTTCCCCAACATTCCCTCTTTGTCTTCTGCTGTACAAGCGAGAGGATATTTAGTTTCTTTGTGCGTGAAACTAGAATTTGCCTCTTTTATAATCCCAAACTCATTAAGAAAAACATTAAGTCTGGATCCAAAGATCTTTTTTTGTCATTGTGTCTCAGTGTGGCTCATACTTTGCAATAATCTGAGACTTTGAAAATCTCACCGTCGGGCCCACTCCACATATACTGATATATATATATATTTTCTTGGAACCAGACCTTAGGATTTTGAAAACCATCCACATAATTGTTTCCAGGGAATTCATGGTAATGATAAGGGCATGAATTTGTGATATTTGCAATACTATCTGGTTTTCAAACAGTGACTTATGACCAGACCTTGTGTCTCCAGGTAGGGGAAAAGCCCTAATTAGAAGTATTTGACAATGCGCATTGGGGCAATTTTAAGTTGCCAATGTGATACCATTAAATGAATAGGTAGGAAGAAATAATAACTGTGTTTGTTTGTTTGTGCCCTATAGTCTAGACTGGCCTTGAACTCACTCTGTCACCGTGTAACCAAAGCTGACATTGAACCTCTGATCTTGCGTCTCCCTTCTGAGTTCTGGGGTTGCAGACCTGTACCACCACATCTAGTTTTGTTTTGTTTCTTAGAGGTACATAGTCCTAGCCAACTCAGTTTTGGCCCATCTAGGTCTTGTTTTTACAAAATCTACTATCTGAGTGTTAATTAGGGTTCTTCAGTGAAACAGAATCGATCGCAGCTGTATGCATATATACAGATATATGAGAAGGGATTTGCTGTGGCAATGAGCTTACACAATTATGGAGGCCGGATTGTCTCACAGCAGTCCATTTTCAAGCTAGAGAATTAGGGAAGTGGGTTAATATGATTCAGTTCAGGTCCAAAGGCCTGAGAACTAGAGGAGCTGATGTTATAACTCAGTTTGAGGTCAAAGGACAGAGAATTTGGAGTTCTGATATTGAAGGGCAGGAGATGGATGTACCAATTCTTCAGGAAGAGTGGGAAGAATGGGGGTGTGTAATGAGAGGAGGAAAGACAGATAGGAAGCTAGTCAATGGGAGAGTTAGAGAGAAAATGCAAATCTATTCCCTCATCTGTCTTCTTTGTATTCTGCAAACTATTAGTAGATTGGATGGTGCCCACTTGCATTAGGTGAGGGGGGGACTTTTATATCCAACCCACTGATTCAAATACTAGTGCTACCCAGAAACACCCTCAGAGACATACTCCCAAATAAGGATTTACCAAATGAGTATTAATCTAATCAGGTTGACATCCAAAAATTAACCATCACACATAGTAAATGAAATAGAATTAATAACTCCAGATGAAAGATGGAACTCCGTAATCTTCACACTAAGGTTCCTCCTCAGACTCAAGTAAACAACAGCAACAACAACAAAATACAATAGAACAAGAAAGCTGGATGAATACAAGGTGTGGCAGCTTGTTCACTGGTCTCTTTCAACGACCAATGATCTGCTAAAGTCAGTCACCTTGTAAGGAGTCCAAGTTAGACAAGTGTAGAGAAAGGGAGAGAGGGCGAGGAGGATGTGGAGGAAGTGAGGGCAAGAGAGAAGGAACCTAACGGGCCTAATTGTCCCAGCTATTGTAGATCAAGGCAAACCAGTGAGCGAAGAGACCTTTTGGAAAGCCTGGTCTTAATATAGCAGGCATGGCATGAAAAAGAGTCAGGAAGCTTTGAAAAGTCCTCGATGTAAGACCCTCATCAAACCAGTGAAGCCATTCCTACACACTTGAGCTATCCCATATGGGGCCGTGACCTGCTCAGACTGTTGACCCAGGAAAAACATGAGCTCAAGTAAATACTTACTGTGTTAAGTGACTAAATTTGAGGGCAACCTGAAATAATACATAATATGAACTAAAAAAAAAAAAACCCTTAATCCCAGCACTCGGGAGGCAGAGGCAGGCGGATCTCTGTGAGTTCGAGGCCAGCCTGGTCTACCAAATGAGTTCCAGAAAAGGCGCAAAGCTACACAGAGAAACCCTGTCTTGAAAAACAAACAAACAAACAAACAAACAAAAACCCCACAAAGATATGATTTATACAAAGATCCTCCCTTGTTTTTCCCTTGACATTTTCTTCCTTAAGTTCCAAGTAGCACCATAACCTATCATGTCAAGATTTAATAAACGTGAATCAGTGCCTGTCCAGAATATCTCTACCAAAGCTGGAATTGCATTTTCAAATTTATTTTTGGTTAAATTATGTCTGAAAAGAGCATCGTGCTGTGGGTTAAACTCCATTTAAAGTCAACGTAGTATTGGGAGGAATCATACATTAAATTATTATTTGTCATTAATACCGGGGTCAAAAATGAGAGTGTGTGGGGCGTTACAGGGTAGGCTGGTTTTGAGTGAGCTGGAGACAGGTGGATTAGCCCTCATCTTGCTTCTCCATGCATTGTCTCAGATCCTCAGCATCGGCTTCCAGGGGGAGTTTGTTAGACGTTAGAGCCTGAGCTCCACACCTGCAGAATCGAGTCTGCTCTGAAAGCATATAGGTGACTCCAGGGCAAGTTAGATTTGAGCTGAGAGAGGCCTTTCACGAACTTAGCTCACGCTGAATACACCCAGAAGGCTTAGTAAAAGATAGCTTGTTTGATTCCTTTTCCAAGCGTTGAGTCCATAGGTCTAGAGATAAGCAAGACAAGCTGCATTTCTATCAGGTTCTCTGGCAATGCTATGTCATTGGTTCAGTGACCACACTTTGAGAATTCAATGTGAGATAGCTCCAAAGCATGGAGTCAGCCATTGTGGGGAAGGAGACTAGATAGAATTTATATTTTTGGATTCTGCCCCAGACCTACTCACTCAGACATCTTTGTTATATCAACCTGTCCAAGAACTTGGGGTCCTTTCCACTTGTCCACAGATACTGTTGGTGCTTTAAGAATGTTTGAAAGCTTATCTCACATAAGTTTCTTGCAACATTTATTTGTCAGTATTCTTTGTTGCTATTCCCAATGGTGTCTCTTTCCATTCTATCTTCAAAGGGGTTGTTATCTGAGTACACGAAAGCTATTATTTTAGGCCATCTTTTGCCCCCTTATTGATCTTTTTATTGCTTTTCAGAACTAGAAAAAGAAGCCTTTACAACTCCTAATGACATAATGGATGTAGACAATAAATATTAAATTCTAAACTATTAGGTGAAAACAAGAGAGCCAAACCCTGTGCAACTTGAAGCCACTTATCTACATTGGCATCCTCAAAAACAGCAAGCAGACATTTGGTGTCTTGAGATGCAGGATAAAAGTTAAGCACACAGTACCACTTGGGAAGTATTATTTACTAAAAATGAAACCCAACCATAATCGGATTTACAGGAAATGGTAGCAAAATAAGGCCAGGCAAATTCAAATTTAGATGATTCTACTTTGCATTTAGGTCTGAAATGTTTTCCAAAGACCCCTGTACATAAGTTGTACATAAGCTTATGGTGCTGTTGGAAAGTGGTGGAACCTTCAGGAAAGAGTTCCTGATGATCACTGGGGGATGTCCTTGACAGAGATATTAGGACTCTACACCTGATATATCCCTGTTAGTAGCACGGTATTTGCCTATATTCTTAAAGGTGACCTTTCATATTTAACATCTGAGTTTGTAAATATGCTTTCAGATAGGTGAAAGTTTCTGGGCAGGTTCTACTCTTTCGTTATGGAGAGCCATTTCCTTTAATGTCAGCAAGGTTGACTTACGCTCTTGCTTTGTATCATTCTCAAGAACTGCATTCTTTGGATTCACAACCAAACTCCTGCTCTGTTCCTGTTGGTATTTCATTAAATTAACTTTTCAAACTTAGCTAATGTTGTAGTATTGTTTTATGTTTCACCTAAATTCCTCAAGCATACTTGTGAGGAAGAGTATTAGTATTTCCATTTTTTATAAAATACATTAAAGTTCAAACAGGTTAACATGGTTAGGCCACTGTTAAGGTATAGGAAATGAACTTGAACCCATGTTTGTCTGACTGATAACACACATCCTGCTTTCTCATGTCGCGACCTTTAAAAGCACGTCTTCTCCTTTGTAATGTGGCGATCTTGAATTAGTCCATTTCTCAATCTGCCACCTTAAATTGTGGGCAGTAGCACATGGGTTCCCAGGGAGCGACTTTCTGATCTGTTCCTGGGAGTAAATGTCTGTCTTCAAGTGCCTTGGCCTCTATCAGGAGCACTTGACCCTCTGCATCCAGTGTCTGAACAATTGGGGCAGTTATGCTCAGTTCTGCTTCTACTACATTAATGTCATAATCTCGCTTTGTTTATTCTTGTGACCTTAGTTAAAAAATGACAGCTGATAAAATTTACACTGGGAGGAAGTTCATAAAAGGTTTAGAGTTCTCCCTAGACTTTAAATTTTATATGCCTACCTTTATCTGTCTCACCAGCTCATTTTTTCATAATTTCCTAAACCTGTAGCTCTATCAGTACCAGAAGGATATAGTTACAAATTATAATGTTATATCAATTGTAATGAAAACAGATTAAAGTCGAGAAAATTAATTAATTCACCTAAGTACATTCACTGGATCATTTCAAAGAAGAGGACAAAATGAGAATCTAGTGCTAACAAATTATTATAAGGGCAAAACTTCAAAATGTAATCATCCTTGGTAGAGTATTTAACCTAAGTCCTGTAACATGGTAACAGGTCGCATTGCAAAAACATTTGCGCCCTAGATGTCAACATAAAGAAATGTGCGTCTTCAATAATGCAAGCACTGATAGTTTGAACAGGACAGGGTTATTTCTCCCAAGGGCTTCGTTGGAATCTCCATGGTGGGAGGAAACATAAGGGTCAGTGATCAGGCTTAACGAAAGTTTTATTCCTTAAACTGTTGGCTGACTTTTAGGTCACTGACCCTGCATGTGAAGCAAAGCAGTTAAAAAAAAAGTTTCTGAATTATGTTTGAACAGTTTCCATCGTCTTTGGGGTAAATGTATAGAAAACATGACTTTCATCTTTCCTTTTCCTCTGAGATCGGCCCGCCTCCAGGACCACGGGAGAACATGCTTCCTTTCCACCCAGCTTTGCAGCCTGTGTCACGTCTGTGGAATGTTTTCTCTTTTCCCTTCAGTGTATCTTATTTTATTATTTTATGTGAAGTATTTAAAGGGCATGAAATGAGAGCTCCACCTCACTTCTACAGCAGTTGCTCCCCAGTGACATGGGACACGGTTGGTCTAAACACGAATTCTCATCAGAAACACAAGGGAACATTCAAAATAGTCTATTGTCTTTGTCCTGTTGACAGAACATTACTTAAGTGCTCAAATGTTAGCCTCGAGCACTGGACTTTCTGTACTGCACAGGGGGGTTTACAGGGCAGCTGTAGCTGACAACTGCTGCCTGGAGATCCTGGAATGGTCAGGGCAAGTCCGGACCAAGTTTTCCTTTTGGAATGACTATAAGTCCAGACAAGCAGGGATGACCCAGAATTCAGCTGGTCTTCCCAGTATCTCTGCTTCTTTATGCACAGAAAGCTATGCAGGGTTTTGTTTCCCAAAAGATATGCTCCATAGTTTTCTTTTCTTGATAAAGACATCCAGTATAAATAGCTACACCATTGAAATGCTTCCAAAGCTGTTACTATTTCCAACCCACAGGAGTAGATTTGTTTCAAAGGTTTCAGGGCTAAGCCATATTCCCCAAATGCGTTCCTGTGGCATGTT
The DNA here is from genome assembly GCA_902168405.1 of Peromyscus aztecus. Classification (NCBI taxonomy): domain Eukaryota; kingdom Metazoa; phylum Chordata; class Mammalia; order Rodentia; family Cricetidae; genus Peromyscus; species Peromyscus aztecus. The sequence continues at coordinate 247 of CABHPQ010165345.1, read as the reverse complement.
GTGTTTTGAGTTAAGGGTCAGAATGTCACTCTGACCTTTCATGTTGTTTTTAAAAGCTGGAAATGGGATCCCCAAATACAAGATGGAGACTGAGAAAACTCCACAGACTTCATTAATGTAACTACTGTCTCCCAGTCTCCTGGCCTAATTGACTAGCTCTTCGGCAACATACTATTCTTTTCTAATTAGTATGTAAGTGTTCAATCCTTTTGTTCTCCATTTCTTAATGAAGGCTCCCATGCATTGT